>RJWM01028999.1:0-24916 GCA_004363535.1 Dasyprocta punctata | reverse complement strand
GAATGATCTCTCAGCTAGACCTGGTAGTGCAGACCTGTGAGAGACTGAGCAAGGCAGGAGGATTTCAAGTTTGAGCCTAGTCTGAGCCACTTAGCAAATTGGTGAAGCCCTAGCTCAAAATAAAAAACAAAAAAAGTCTGGGGATGTAACTCAGTGCTAAGGCCTTGCAGCTAATGCTGCAGAAAAACAACAACAACAACAAAAACAAAACAAAACAAAAAAAAACAACAAAAAAAACCCCAAACAGAACAATTTCCTCCCCAGATTTGTCTCTTTGTGGTCACAAGATGGCTGCCAGAGCACTGGACCACAAATCCTCACCTATCTCTAACCCGAGGTGGGGCGGAGGGCGGGGCAGGAGCAGGGTCTCCGGCCCTGCTTTCCTTTCCTGGGCTGGCCCCTGCAGGCAGCAACAACCGGGAGGAGCAGGGTGGAGCTGGCGCTCTTGGTACACAGAGAGCCTGCAGGATTCTCACAGCAGCCACTTCCTGGACCCCCAGTGCACCCACTGCATAGACAAAGCAACTGAGGCCCCGCACGGCTCCTGGGTCTCCAGTGCGGGAAGAGACACGACCCTCCACGCTGCCAGGGAGTCCTGGGTTTGGGGGGCTCCGTCCACCACGGGGACGACCTCCCTCCCACTGAGCACTCCACTCCCCACAGATGGACGTGAGACTAGCTGAGTGTCACCCTGCTTGGCTGTGACAGCAGACAGACACCCCCAGGGCACCTCTTCCCTTCTTGGGCGTGGCCAAGCACTGTCACCACGCCACCCTGGGGACCCGCCAAGGCCTGCAGGAGCCTTCCCGTGTCGGAGGAAGAAGACGGAGGCTCTGGGGCAGCTCCCTGCGGCCATTCAGCCCCTGTCCACCCACCACTGAGTAGTGGGCATTGGTAAAGTGCTCGTCTTTAATTCTGCGGGGCAAGCCGGGCGTGGTGGTGCATGCCTTTAATCCCAGCACTCGGGAGGCTGAGGTAGGTGGAGCGTTGTGAGTTCGAGGCCGGCTTGGGCTACAATGCGAGCGCAAGACCGGCCTGAGCTACACAGTGTGACCCTGCCTCAAAAAACCAGGGCCGGGAGTTTGGCTCAGCAGCTTACGCGGCTGTCAGGCAGGCGCGGGGTTGTGAGTTCAATCCCCGGTGCCGCAAAAAGAAAAAAAAAAAAAAATATTCTGCGGGGCAGAGCTGGCCAATAGAGAGGGCAAGGGACCTGCCAGAGGAAACACAGCCCAATGGAGGCAGAACCAAGACCACAGCTGAGGGGGGCCTGGAGGCGAGGCCACCATGCCGGCCACAGGAGCATCACCCAGGCCGGTGGCTTCTGCTCCGTCTCCCACCCTGGACCCCAGCACTGTCGCCAGTGAGGAGAACATCAGCCTGGCAGAGGAACCCTGCTCCCTCCTCCTCAGCAGCAGCCTTGGGGAAGCCATGCCTTCCGCGGGCCTGGGCCACCACCTCTGCTTGGCCGGGGATCTGGCCTGGATCATTGAGCTACAGATGAGGCCTGGGCTCCTGTCCTCCAGGTGGAGAATCCATCGCTGGAGTCAGCTCACTTTCAACAGCTGCATATGAAACAGCAGCTCTGTGCCAACTTCTGGACCCTGGGGACGCCACAGAATGACCCAGCAGCAGCCCCCCCCAGGGGGGGCGATGTTCCAGGAGACCCACGTGCATGGGATGACTGCAGAAAGCATTCTGAGATGCCCCTGGGTGGGACTGATGAATGAACGGGTGGATGGATGGAGGGATGGAGAGATGGATGAATGGATGCAAGGATGATGGATGGATGGATGAATGGATGGAGAGATGGATGAACGGGTGGATGGATGGAGAGATGGAGAGATGGATGAATGGATGCAAGGATGAATGGATGGATGGATGGATGGATGGAGAGATGGATGAACGGGTGGATGGATGGAGAGATGGAGAGATGGATGAATGGATGCAAGCATGAATGGATGGATGGATGAATAGGTGGAGAGATGGATGAATGGGTGGATGGATGGAGAGATGGAGAGATGGGTGGATGGAGGGATAGATGAATGGATGGAAGGATGAATGGATGGAAGGATGAATGGGTGGAAAGATGGACAAATGGGTGGATGGATGGAGAGATGGATGGATGAATGGATGGAGAGATAGGTGGATGAATGGATGGAGAGATGGATGGATGGATGGAGAGATGGAGAGATGGGTGGATGGAGGGATAGATGAATGGATGGAAGGATGAATGGATGGATGGATGAATGGGTGGAGAGATGGGGGAATGCATAGGTAGATGGATGAGTAGATAGACGGATGGCAGATGGGTATATAGTCGGGGAGAGGTAAAAGCACGATCCCTTTCCCTATTTCCTGTGGCTGGATTTCTACCTCAAGGGAGCTGCCTGGCCAGATGAGTTTCCCTGACAGTGGGTGAAGGGGACAGCAGCCTGGGCCAAAGCAGGGATGGGGGGCAACAGCCAAGGTGGGGGAGACTTGGCGATGGGTGGGCTGGGTGTCAGGCTGATACAGGGCTGCAGGGATGGGCTGAGAGTTACGGGGACACAGGACAGAGTGCAGCTGTGTCATCCGACTTCGGTCAGATGGGGGTCTCCTTAGGGGTATCGGAACCCCCATCTGAGCTGCACTATTCACTCTGTGCCCCACCAGGGCTGTAGCATGTGGGGTGCTGGTGAGGCTGAGTCAGGCAGCTGCCATCAGGAAGCCCAGCACAGGTATGGGTGGAGGGTGCTGGGGAATGAGAGGGTCAGGCTCAGGGCCCCTTATTTACTGCTTGTGGGCCGTGGGTGGGTGCTGAGCAGGTGGGGGCCTGCAGCAGCCCTGCAGGCCTCTGGAGGAGCTCGCAGAAGACCCTGCTGTGAGCTGCGCCACCCACAGTCGTGGGATGAGCGGCCGGGCTATGGGAGCCGGGGTCTCTGGTTCCCTCTGCAGACCCGGAAGTGATGCTATAGGATCTCGGTGGCCTGCTGAAGGTCTCCAGGGCCAGGCAGCCACCCGGAAGTCCAGGGTGAACGCAGCAGGGGTGCACACAGGAGTGGCCTCCAGGGCTGAGCTCCCACCCCTGATGCCCCTCCCCACCTGTCCCTGAGTCACAGCACCTTCCTTTCCACTTCGCCAGAGAGGCTTGGAGACAGATCCTGTCCCCCGCTGTCCTGTGAGTCACCTCACCCTCCAGTGCCTCCCACGGGATGATCATCCGTGCCCCCCGGCCCCTGCGTGCACAAGGCGGGTGCTTGGGTGGGTAGCAGCACGAACCTCTCCACCCTTCCCCCTGGGCTCAGGGCGTTCTGTTCCGTCATCATGGGGAGAGGGCGGGACCAAGGCGGTGGGCAGCAGCTGGCTTGGAGGAGACTCAGTTCAAAGCACCGTGGAAGGTGCTGGGGCCTCTCTGCCTCTGTCCCAGACACCACAGGACCCTCTGGGCCGGCGTGGGGTCTCCCGGGAGCTACCATGGTGGCTCTTCAGTGCCTGGCAGGATTTCACATCTCAGCCCCCAGCTGGGGACCCGAGTCCTGGTGTGGCCCTTCAAGCGGTCCACCCCGCATCTGCTCTGTGGCCAGCTGTGCCTCACCTCGCTTTCCTGGGCCTGACCCCCTTTCACTGCACAGGGTCTGGACATTCTCAGAGCCCCCTCCTGGCTCCAACCACGGACACTGGCACCTGTTTGCAGCGGGGCTCTGAGCCCCCAGCATGCTGTGCTACTGAAGCAGCAAGTCCCCGAAGACAGGATTTCCCGTGGAAGAATCGCTGCGACAGTGACCCCATAGCCCTTTGTCATTTGCAAGGGGCTTTAAGACCAGGCCTCTCCCAGGCCCTCTGGGAGCCCTCCTTCCCAACCCAGCAAGGGCGCAAGGGTGGCCTCACCTACTGGTCCCTGTCGCTAGATGCCAGCCCCCCACTCCCAGGTGCATTCCCGGGTGCCAGTGCGGGAGGGTGCTGATCCCGGAGGCTCCTGACGGCTGTGCAGTAATCGGCACTTCTCCATCACTGCTAATAGCATGTTTAGCTTGCTGACTCCTCTGTTTGCGAGGCGCCTCCCACGGCCCGGAGCTGGAGTCTCTCCACTGCCTGGGGCGAGCATGGGGGGCAGAGGGGCCTCCCTGCTCCCTGCAGTATCGACACCCAGCAGCCTCACTCTGGATCCCTGACCTGGGGCCCCCTGCAAGTGCCTGCCCCACTTCCCCACCCTAGGGAGCTCCCGGCAGGTTCTGGGGCTGTGGCGGGGGCCTCCTGGGAAGCCCTGGTTGGGAGCAGACGGCTTCCTCTGCACACACACGGTAGGTTCAGTGAGCCAGCGGGACTGGCCAACCCCGTCCCCGTGAGACTTCCGCCTCTCCCTGCACCCCTGCCTCCACCCTCCCCGCAGGCCGCCTTGGACGCCTCCTCTTGCAGATCTGGCCACAGGGGCACCACTCAGGCCTAATCACGCCTGAGACCCCACCTGCCAGGTTAGAGGGAAATGCAGCTCACATCTGAGGGGCTGCCTGTTCCCCGTGCTCCCCACAACCTTCCCCAAAGCAGGAGAGAAGACCTCCTGCATCGCATGGTCACCATCCTTGTCTCAGGGGCCCTTGGTTTCCCTCCTGGGCTCAGCTCCTGCCTTGGGAGCCCCGGGTCTCTGCTGGGCCACACTCTGGTGACCACCAGCCAGGCAAAGTCAGAGGCCGAGGGAGCACAGAGCGCTCGTGCCTGCCCTTTGCTGCCTTAGGGCGGGACAGTGAGCAACTTTCTCTTGTGCTGCTGACCCGCTGTGGACGGGCTCTCAGGAGGACGGAAACTGGTCCTGCTCACAGGGACCTTGCTCTGGCAGCAGCGTGGTCCAGAGGGCGCTCAGTCACCCTCCCCCTAGTCAACCCGTGCAGTTCGTGGTCTCGCGTCCCTTCCCATTGCTGCTTGAGGAATTCTCCAGCTTCGCCATCAGCCGGGATTATCCTAAATATGCTGCCTACGGCACTTCCGCTCCCCTCCCCACAGGGCGTCTGGCTGGTCCCTGATGTTCTGCGCTTATAAATAATGTTGCTATAAACAGCTGTGCACGTATAGCTATTTTTCCCTTTGCAATTATGTCTCTGGGAGGAATTCCAAACAGTGGGATTACGGGGTCAAAGAGCATGGCATGTTTATGGCCCCCTCATGGGATGGGGCCTGCCCAGCTCTCAGACCCCAGCCAGCCCTGTGTTACACGTGGGTGAGCACCCATAGAGGTCCCTTCCCTTCGGGGCCTGGTGTACCCCTGCTGCCCGGAACCTCTGGGCTCCTGCCTGGCTGGTGGGGGGTGCAGAGCAAGGGGGGAAGTGAGGAGGAGTGGGTAGGTGGAGCTGGGGGTGGGGCCAGGCCACACCTTTCCCAGACCCGCCACCTCCAGGCAGGCTCTAGGTAGCTCCCTCCAGCAAAGCCTGCACTTCCAGTCTTTGCCAGGGGACCTCACTGCCTCAGTTTACACCCATATTCCCTTCGTCAGACCCAATGGTGGGCAGCTCTGCGGGGGGAGAAACAGCCACGGAAACTGGTCTCAGAGCGGAGGGTCTTTACCGCTGAAGACAGTGGCTCAGAGGCCTGCCTGCCTCTGCCTCCCACTCTGAGCTTCTCCTCCTCAGCACCCTGAAGGGCCATCTCCACTGCCAGATCCAGACCCGCTGCCTTGAATGGTGGGAGAGGGGTCCACTTCGGCCCCTGCTGGAGAACCAGGCTCCCACTGGAGGGCAAGGGAGTAGGCCTCTGGCCTGGTCCTGGGGAGCTGGACTCCGGGACTGGGGTGTGGGGGTGCTCAGAGAGTTCCTGCATTTTCTGGGGACCTCGATGCTTCCACTACCATGCGGTAGTGCCGGGGGAGAAGGACCTGCTGTTTCTAAGAGCAGGCTGAGCCCCAGCCTCGCTCTACCGGAAGTTCTCCCAACACCGGCCACAGAGCAGGAGCAGCTGTGGGGCCAGGGCTGCAGGGAGGGAGGGAGTGGCTGGTGTCCCCAGGTCACGTGGCTGTCCCCCCAGCAGCTTTCTCTGGACCTCCTCCCCTGGCTCTTCTGCTTTCCAGACCTGTACAGACAAGAGGTTCTGGGGACCCCTGGCTTCTTCAGGGTGGGTTACATGTGGCCGAGGGGCCCAGGTTCCTGAGCTCACCAAGGCTGGAGCCAACAGCTAGGCTGCCTCCTGCCGGGGTGCCAGTGCCTATCTCTGCAGCACCCCCACTCTGCTGTCTTGCTGGCTGACAAGGGAGACAATGGCTGCAGGAACCAGGAGGTGCACATTGGGGGGGGGGTGCGTGGGTTGTGCGATTTTCCAGGCCAGGCAGGCGTGTGAGGGAAAGGAAATTGCTCCGCTTGAAATCTCAGCGCTCTCCGAAGCTGGCAGGCGGACTGCTTCGGGTCTGCAGAGGCAGCAGCCAGGCAGGCTGGGGCTGAAGCTCGCCACGGCCCACAGATCGACTTCACGTTTGCCCGTGCGTGCATCATCTCACACAAAGAGCTGTGACACCCACGTTAGAGCCCCCGAAATGGGGCTCTGAAGGCCCGCTGACCCGCCCAGACCCTGGGGTCGACCACTGAGAAAAGACGGTGGCTGCGGCTCCTGTCCTGGACCCCAGGCAGATTGTGCCAAAGGTGCCATCTACCTCACCCCACCCAGCCTGCTCCTTCCAAACCGGGTTCTGGGTTGCACCAGCAGGGAGGCTGCCCCCGAGTCCCAGGAGGCAGGCACGGCAGCCCCGGGACGCACAGGAAGCCGGGGAGTCCTGGCTCTCTGCTGTGATGATCCTCCCCCCGTCCCTTGGAGTAAAGAAGGTAGCTAACAACTACCAGGCCAGCAACAGACCCCTGACCCGGAATCTCTACCTCTTCCCTTGCAAGACCTTCGTTCACGTTGCTATAGTGATGGGCGGGTTGAGGGGGGCGTTCAGAAATGCGCTGGTCTCTCTCATCTCAGGTCATGGTGGGAATGGACTTCTCTGTCCACTTTAACTCGGGTGTGGCCATGTGACATGCTTTTGGGACAGGGACCACCGGAAGGGCAGATGTACTTTGAAATCTCAACACAAGACCTGCTGCTCATGGAGAATATGATGACCATCCTATCGGCCTCAACAACCCGGCACATTGCTCAATCCAGGAAGGGTCTTCACCATAGATAGTGGTACTCGAGAAAAGAAAACTATTGTGACCATCACGGAGGGACAAAGGACAAACCAACTCCTGGACCCTTAATGTGTTACTCATTAAAAGCATGACTTGTGTATTCTTCTAAGATCATCTGGGACATAAAAACTGATTTTGCTAAAAGTCTGTAACTTCACTTGGGCCTAGAGATGCTCAATGAACAACTAAAACAGGACAGAGCCTGGCATTCCGGCCTCCATTTAGCATCTGTCTCCTTTATCACCCAGCTCAGCACTGCATGGAGCGGGGTCAGGCATTCAAGGGGTGTTTGTCTACACTGGCCTTATGAACTTCATTAGTCCTCAATTTCCCCTGTCTGTCTCATCCCCCTTCAAGACTGAGGGTAGTAAGATGAGCTGTCAGCAGGATTTTACCCCTTGGAATAGGTGCTGGAAGTCTCCATTCATTGCTCTAAACCTATGGCCACCTTGGATTCCAGCAGAGGACCCTCCAAGCTGAGACAGCCCCCCTTCAGGGGAACACTTGTCTCTAGGGAACCAGGTTGTCCCTCAGCTGTAGGGAGCTGCAGTGCCAGAACTGAGACAGGGACCAGCCGGACCCTAGACCGCCTTAGCGACCTCAGCAAGCGTGGCCTCTTTCCTCCATCAAGGGCCAGCCTGACTCCCCACTGAGCAGTGCTGCCCCCCCAAAACCGTCAAGTCCTCAAGCTGAAGTCCCTTTCCATCATCTCTTACTTTCCTGTTAAAAGCTTTTGACCACCGGTTTGTGCTGTTGCCTCAGTTTTGATTTCTGTTATCACTGCAGAAAGCACCCAGTGACACTTTGAGACCTGGGCAGAAGTACCATGGAATGTCACTTTTGGGCAGAAGCTCCAAGCCTATGCATGGCCACCATGGTTCTCTTTACTTGTTTCTGAGATTTTTTTGTTTTTTTCTCTTTATCTCACTATTCAGTTCAGGGTGCCCTTGAGCTCACTTGGTAGCCCAGGCTGGTCTTGAACTCACAACGATCCTCCTGTCTCAGCCTTCCGAGTGCTGGGATTACAGGCATGGGCTACCATGCCAGTTGTCTCTGAGATTCTGGACACATCTGTTGAGATGAAGTCCTTATCTAACCAGGTCTCTGAGTGCTAGTGGTGCCCTCCTGTGGACTCAGAGGGGCTGTGTTGCATGTGCAAGAAATACACTTAACCACTGAGGCTTTTAGAGGATGTTCCTTACCACAGCATAGCTGATCCTATCCCGATGAGCACACCAACCTGGCCAGGAAGATCCTTGCCTAGGACTTTAGATAAGTACCTCTCTGGTGGGCTTAGCTCCTAAGATATAAACCTGATCTATTTCCTTTCCGCCACGGGAATGCAAAAGTAGAAAAAATCACATTTCAAAGAGAAAGAAGAGAGCAGGATCACAGGAGAGGTACAGAGGCCACCTCAGCTTTCTGTTTTCTGCTGAAGATTCAGATGCTTAAAAACCCCTTGTGTTGGGCTACACATAATCCCGACATAGATCACAAGCTAGAGCCCCACCTGGGCAACTCAGTGATTTAGTGAGACCCTGTCTAAAAAAAAGGTCTGGGGTTGTAGCTCAGTGCAAAGGTCCTGAGTTCAATCCCCAGCAGCGCCCCTCCCCTGTTGTTCTCGGAAATGTGTTCTCTTTCTGTTATGCTGCCTTGGGTTGGTTTGTGTTGCAGTCCCGATTTTGGGTCAATCCTTCTCTTTAAAGATGAGAGAACTGGGCCAGGGATTTAACTCAGTGGCCTAAGCACCTGCCTGGCAAGCGTGAGGTTGTGAGTTCAAATCCCGGTACAAAATAAATAAATAAATAAATAAAAGATGAGAGAACTGAGGCTGAGGGTGGTTAAGGGGACCTTTTTTTAGACAGGGTCTCACTAAATCACTGAGTTGTCCAAGGATTATGTCCCTAGAGTCCTGGGATTATGTATAGCCCAACACAAGGGATTTTTAAGCTTCTGAATCTTCAGCACTGTCCAAGGTCACAGGGCCTTTGAGGACTGAGAGTCACTCACTCCCTTTCCTGGTAAAATTATTCAAATGGTAAAGATAGAATATGAATAGGTCTATCTTTTGTCCCTCTCTCCACCCCACTGTCCAAAAGCAACTATGCTTAGTGGTCGAGTGGGTGTAGTCGTCTGAATGACCCTGTCCCCTGGGGTTCACGTACAGCAGTCTCACACCCAGTAATGGTGTTAAGCAGGGCAGCCTTCCAGAGCCCCGAGGAAGCTGTGTGCTCCTTTCTGCTGTGACAGGACACAGCCAGAAGGTGCAAGTCCTCCCCAGACACCCACTCTGCTAGGACCTTGATCTTGAACTTCCAAACCCCCAGAACCGTGAGAGACCCATCCTGTTGTTTATCAATTACCCACTTTAAGATATTTTGTTATAGCAGCACAGACAAACTACAATACTGTATCAGGCCTTCCTTTTTAAAAAATGGGCTGGGACTGGATCTGGTGGCATTAATCCTAGCACTCGGGCTGAGGCAGGAGGGTCTCGAGTTCAAGGCCAGCACACAGCACAAGCGAGACTCAGCCTCCAAAGGGCGGTGGGCTGGGAAAGTAGCGCATAGAGTTTTGCTCATATATCAGGTTGTAGACACTGCCCAGGTCTATCTGTACCTGGCCAACCAGGAGAGGGGCCAGGGCAGAAGCCGTGAAGGAGGCAGGGGTCACTGGGAGCCCTTGTCCCGATGCTAAGAGCTGAGGTCATGAGGTCTCCCAGGCAGGGCTGGGCCTCAGAGCTTGGGCAGAACCTCTGGGACTCCTGACAGAGCCCCTGCAGTGGTTCCCAAGGGCCCTTGTGGCCAGTGGCCCTGACACTAATTTCTGGATTTTCAGTAGAAGTCTGCTCCCCTAACCAGGTGTGGTGTCACCTACCTGTAATCCCAGTACTTGGGAGGCGGAGGCGGGAGGATTGCCGAGAGTTCAAGGCCAGCCTGGGCTACATAATGAGTTCAGGACCAGCCTGAACTACCCAGCAAGGTTCAGTTTCAATAAACCAAAAAAGGAAAAAAAAAAATCAAGAAATCTGGTCCCCTCTGGAGTCAGCTGCTCCCCTTCCCTGGCCCAGTGCAGCCCTATTAATTCTGGGGCACACCCACTGCTCTGAACACCTTCCCATCTCACACAGCGAGGCAGACAGGAGGGAGGCTCCCCTGTGGGCCGGGGGCGATGCCCTGGTTCTCTCCATCCTGACGCCGCACTTCAGCAGCTGCATTCACCAGCTCTGGAGAAGGACCGGGAAGGAGGCAGGGACTGGAGCCGACAGGGAACAGCCTGTAAAAGCCAAGACAGCTAGAGGTAGCAGGCAGGCAATTAAAGGAGGGGGCTGAGTTTGCAATTAACAAGCATTGGTGCTCCAAGCAGATAATTAACGGATTAAGGGGTTGTGAGCCAGGCAGCTGCCTGCCAGGCTGGGCCAGGCAGCGGGCAGGGAGGATGGAGCTCCCCAGTCTCCTGAAGGAGAAGGAATCTTTGGATCCTGAGGACAACTAGAAGTCATGGGACACAGCAGGGACATAGTGCCCAGGCTGGAAGGGCTGGTGGTGTAACACAACTATCCCCTCATTCATGAGAAGAACTGGGACCATGGCGCTGACCCTCTGGGATCTGTATGTCACCAATGCAGTTCACGAGTTGCCACAGTTGGGTAGGCACTGCTGCGTGCTGAAGGGGTGGGAGGAAAGACTTGGATGTTAGACCTTCCTGTGTCAAACTCCGCCTTCCCTTCCCAGCTGGGCAGGCTCAGCAGATAGGTCGGTCACACCTGACACCTGAGTCTTTCCCTGCCAGGAGTTTACAAGGGCCACTGTCTCCTGGACGATCACCACCCCAAAGCCCTGGGGACCTGCAAGGAGCAGATGTCCCTGCCTGTCTGGGACACACAAGCACTGGGAGAGGGAGGTAGATCTTTGTTAAGTCCTGGGATTGCAGAGCTGCCTGTGACAGCAGCATAGCCCAGCCTGTCCTGTGACACAGGGGTTCCCTGCTCCCAGAGACTCTGCTCTTCACCCACAAAGCAGGTCAGATGATTGAATGACCCTGCTGTAAGTGAAGCAAGGCTGAGAGGTTAGTTGAGATGACACACAAGAGGCTGAAGGATATTCTCAGCTCCTGGACTCCATATCCCTCCCAAACCAACCCATGAATCACACAAACAGCAGAATGTTGACCTGGGCCAAGGTCAAAGGCCAGGGGCGTTGGATAAGCCCCTACCAGTGCTAGGTGAAGGGCTGAAACATTTAAGGTTGAGCCCACATGGGGATGTGTTGTAGTCAGGGGTTACAGGGAGAACAACTGCATACAGGACACAAAATTTGTAATACTGTTTTATGATGGTCACCCAGAGCGAAACACAAGGAAGTGCAGGAAAATCTGTCCACAACACTAAGACCCGGGATATTCAGCCAAGGGCCTGGATCTCACAGCAATGTCCTGCAAGAGTCCTGCTAGAGACCCAAAATGCATGACAGTGCCTCCCACAAATCCAACTGGAGGTCTAAGAGCCCACGATAAGGACTCATGCCAGTCTATTTTATGGTTCTGTGCTGGGAAGGCCGAAGGTCAGCGGTGGAACTAGAAAGTCTATGCCAGTGGGGCGAAGGAGCTGTGCAGTGGGTTGAGGGTTCTACATGGGAGCCGAGAAGTCACGCTCAAAATAAGAAGTGGGGCTGCCCTCAAGAGCACCACAGTCATCCTCAGTGGCAACAAGGTCCCGCATTCCTCTGATGATGAGAACAGTCAAGTACAGGTCAGGAAGCCCAGTGTGACAAGCTTCTCCAGCACACAGCTCTCCTCAGGAGCCAGGAAGCAATGCACAGTGTGAGGAGCAGAGCTCTCCCAAGGTGAACCACAGCCACTCTCACTGATGAGGTCCCAAGCTCCTCCAATGATAACAGCCAAATCCATATTGGGGAAGCCAGCATGACACACACCTCTGGGAGAACCATTGGGTTGAAACAGCAACTCTTGAAAGAACCCACAACACCTTGCTCTTCTTCTCCACATCTCTATTTATGCTGGTAACTTTCCTCAGGTGGACCATCTGTACTCAACACCATGCTGATGTAATTCAGTTGGTGTTAAGCTGACCACCAGTTTTTAATCCATAACAGGATGGGCAAGGTCTGATGGGGCCCTGTGGGAAGATGTAGATCACTTGGGGCTGTGCCTCTGAGGCAACCATCCTCAAAGGCACAGCCCTGTCCTCTCTCCCTCCGGTTCTCTTACTCCTCCCCACTTTCTTGGCTGCCATATGATGAGCAGCATTTTTCCACCACCCTTCTGCCATGATGCTTCTGCCTCAGGCCAGCTGACCATTGACTGAATCCCCTGAAGCCATGAGTCCAGATAAACCTTTCCTCCTTTATCCTGTTTTCTCAGGTCACTATGAGGAACAGCTGACTAACATGGCCCTTAGTGGGATCACATTCCCACAGGAGCTTTGGTGGGGATGTTGTTGGAACCATGGCCTAGCTCCTCTTGAGGTCCCCTCCTCCGCTCTACTCCCTTGCAAAATACCTGTCTGCTTCTGAGATCCTCCTACAGCCCCGTGGAATAGGAGCAGGGTTGCAGCTGCAGAAATGGCTGTCTCTTTTCCCTTTGTTAGCTGTTCCCCGCTGCTCCTATTTGGTCTCCAAGATCAAACCCAGTTTTTTTCTCCAGCTGATCTCATTCCTCCTGGAGTTTCTGAGGTTCTGTGTCCAAAGACTGACATCTGCTTCTGTTAGCTTTCCAAAGACAAAGCCTTCTCACCCACTCTGTGTTCTGCTCCCTGCCCCGAGTTGCCCGGTTCTGTTAAACTGCGTGTTCCAGGCAGAACATCTTTAGATTTCCTGTGCATATTCCATGGAGATTCACTCCCTACTCAGCCCACCGAGGAGTCATCTCTGCCACAGAGCTGGCAGTGCCTTTGCTCTGGGGAGGGGGGTCCCCATGGCTCAGCCCACAGCTCTGGGCTTTTAGATGCACACAGACAGGAGTGGCCTCCCGTGCATAGAGCATCCCTGATTAGGGAAGAGCTCAATTCTCACAGATCAGCAGGGGTTGGAGGTTGTTCTT
Source organism: Dasyprocta punctata (assembly GCA_004363535.1). Taxonomy (NCBI): domain Eukaryota; kingdom Metazoa; phylum Chordata; class Mammalia; order Rodentia; family Dasyproctidae; genus Dasyprocta; species Dasyprocta punctata. The sequence continues at coordinate 11,726 of RJWM01028999.1, read as the reverse complement.
GTGTCTCCATCACAAATGAATTTCTGCTCTGGCTAATGTCACCTACTATCACCCTCACAAACAGAGGCGTAGGCACTAGGGCATGGCTACTGAGCACTTCAAACAGGGTCACAAAAACAGTGGGGCTGTGTTTTAGCTCCTTTAGCACAGTACCCAACACCCCCACCTCTAAGGAGGAGGGCTTTATTTTGGCTCACAGTTTGTAGAGCTTCAGGCCAGTCAGTTGGCTCCAAGGCAGGGCAGCACGGCAGAGGCACCTGGCAAAGAATTGCTCATGACATGGCAGACAGGAAGCAGAGAGACAGATCAAGGGAGAAGGGAGGGAAACAAACCCTTCCAGGACATGCCCCCAGTGACCCACCTCCTCCAACCAGGTTCCACCTCCCAACAGCACATTCAGCTGTGTACTCACGAGTAGACAATCACTGCCTGATGATACAATCACCTCTTCAAAGCCCCACCCACGGACACATGAGGCTTGGGGGGACATCTGTGTAAACCAGAGCATTCTGCCTCCAACAGATGCATGCAAATACATTTAGTCCATCTCTGAGAGTTGCCAAAGTCCTAACAGTTCCAGCATTGCTGAAAAGCCCAAGTCCAAAGTCTCCTCTGAGACTCAAGGCAAACTCTTAGCTGCAAGTCCCTATACAGTTAAAAAGAAAATCAAACGAAGGCAGAGGGTAAGCATTTCCATTCCAAAATGGAGAAATAGGTGATAGATAGGAAAGGGACCAAAGCAAATAGGCTGGATAGCTAGCTGTGCATGGTGGGCTGAGTCCCAGGCAGCAAGTTCTCTAAGTGGCCCTCCCCAAGCATGGTGCCCCAGGGCTCTCTTCTCAAAGTAAAGTCTGGTTAGCAACTTTTGTTTCCTCCTACACAGGGTTTAGGGATCAGGATTGCCTATCCTGGGGCCACTCTTCTGCCTTCTGAATGCAACCAATCCACAAACAGCCTCCCCACCACGAATCCTACAGGAATTGATTTGTTCAGGAGGGGTCAAGGGACAAAAGTCAGGCCAATCAGAGCCAGTCTAGGACTTCCTGGAAGTTCTATGATAAAAGGGCTCATGGTGGGGCTGTGGTGAAACCCAGACAGAAGCTCTGGGACAGCTGCTGCCATTGTCACCACAGAGGGGAGCCAGCCTGAAAGGAAAGCGACCTAAAGAGAGTAGACATGAGTGACTTGCAGAGAACAGAACCAGACTGCTTTGCAGAGCAAATACTGCACGGCAGTTGCGTCATCTCAAGCCTCTGAATCAAACCATACCTGAGTCACACTCTGGTTCTGACCTTTCAGTTAGGTAAAGCCACAAATTCCCTTTACTGGCTACACCATTTGAATTTTTTTTCTATTTACAAAAATGCAGATTTGACAGAGTGAGGCTATAGTAGTATAGCAGTGTTTGATCACCTAACATCCACCCTCAAAACCAGCCACCCTTTCCCTTGGAGGGACACCCATCCTGCCCCTGGATCTCAGAGGCCTGTCCTGCCTCAGCCTCTCTCCCTGCCCAGTGTCATGTTCAGGTGTGCCGGTCAGCTTCAGTAAGCCCCTGATCTAACTCAGTGGCTGAATTGACAGGTGAAGATGTAGACACAGAATGAGCTGGGACGCAAGATCCCCTCACATAGGAACCTGAAATAGGAATTCAGAGACACCAGCTGCCTACGGTCCATGGGAACTCAGGTGATACATAGGACAAGAAGGTGCAGCCAGGTGTGGGCAGGATGACAGAGGGCCGGGTGACCAGAGGGCTCTGAAGGCTCTCATCTTTCCCGAGGTCCAACTCTGTTCTCGCCCATTGATCTGAGACACACGAATCCCCATGTATCCTTAGTGTCCCTGTGGATAACTGAAATGACTTCATAAGACCTTAAATCAAAGGAAGTGGGCAGGACATGGTTGCATGCCCACGTAATCCCAGCACTGGAGAGGATGTGGCAGGAGGATCACTGTGAGTTTGACCCCAGCCTGTGCAACACTGCAAGACCTTGTCTCCAAATAAAGGGGGCTGGAATAACTCTCCCCAATCCTGAACCTGCCTGAGGTCCTGCTACCCTACATGAAGGGTGCCATAGTTTAATTTCTATCAGGAAAAAAAACACATCGTGCTGCAAGCGTTCATCTAATTTTACATAAACATGCTCGCTGAGCATGAAGCAAACCGGACTGGCTTTTCAGTGCAAAAAGAAAACACGAAAGCTGCTCTTGGAGTTATTCCTAAACAGAAAACATCTCTACACCTAATGTGACAGTGCATCGGATGACCTGTATTTAATAATTCTTTTATTGATGGAAAAACTAAGCTCTGTGTCAGGGTCTATTTGGCAACTGCACTAATTTGGTCTTAACTGAACAGTTTACATTGTTCATATTTGTGGTCCTCAGATTGTCTCACACCCCAGTGAAATCAAATCCTGGGGTCGACAAGCCTGAGAGTTCTTTGGTGTTTCCCTCATTGTCAGAACATCGCTGCCATAGCGCCAAACATCACATCCTCACTTAATAGTGAACAAAACTGGAAATAAAATAATAGAGAAGAAAAAGAGGGAAAGAGCTTTCTTTCCATGTAGAAGAAAATCTTCTGTAGAAGGATCTTGGTGGAGAACCCCTTGTTTCTCATTGCCTGGTGTATTAGTCAACTGTTTACCACTGGGACAGAATATCTAACATAGGCAACTCAAAGGAGGAAAGGTTTATCTTGGTCGGGGCCATCCTACCACTTCGTTGTTGGACATAGGAGACCCACCTCCCTTGTTTGAAGCCCTTCGAATGCTGCTAATTCTAACCCAGTCCCCCATTGTGCTCTGCTCTGGGGGCAGCGACTCTAGGCACCAGGCGGTTGAAGAAAGGTGACTGAGGTCTTGGAGCTCAGCCTCGAGGGTGGCTGCTCCTTACAAAACCACAGACCCGGAGAAACCAGGGCTGTGTTCAGAGTCGCGAGTGGGCAGGAGGCGTGGCTGGGGGAGGCCCGTGGGGCTGCACAGAGGAAGGCGGCTCTCAGCGCTCAGAGCCAGCTCCCCACACGGCAAAGCCCAGCCCTCCATCCGGCCCTGCTTCGAGACAAAGGCAGCAGCCACCCACCAGTGCCTCAGGCGGGGCCGGCTGGCGAGCCGTGAGCACAGGGTGCTGGTTAGGAGCTCGAGGCCCGCAGGCCCGGGGCGGGGGGCAGGGTTTTGTGCAGGGCACAGCTTGGCCTCTCCTGCGGCTCTCCTGAGGCAGGATGAATGCAGCCAGCTTGCGTTTCTCTCCTGATTATATAGATTTGCTCCCGAATGTTCGCTCTTTCGCAGTGACCCGGAGCCCCACCGGGCTTTCCCTGCGGGCATTAATGCTTAAAACATTCGGCTTCCATCCCCAGCACCGGAAAAACAAAACCTCCAACCTCATCGCTCTGAACCCTGGAGCTGCGCTGCTCTCTGGGAAAGGGACACTGTCACACACACAGGGAGGAAATGCTCAGGGGCCTGAACGTCACCTTTCCCCAGAGGGTACCTGCCACAAGCTGCCAGTGGAGCCTGCTAACTGCAGAACCTATCATGACATTCCCAAGCTCAGAGACAATGTTTGTCCCTGATGTCCCTGGGGTCATCACACCTCAGCCAGGCAGATGAGGGACCTCATGTCTACCCTTCCAGCTGTAGGCCCCCATGCATGGCCTTTGGGCTGCTTGGCTTCTGCTGGCACATCCCTGAGTTCCCTGCTGTCACAGGTGCTTAGGGGACCCTGCCTCGGCCATCAGGGTACTGCTCCTTCTGGGACAGGTCTCAGGGGCTTTGGGGGCACCTCAAGGAAAGGGTGCCCAATCCCTGCTCTGGTTTCAGGAAGTCCTTGTCCCAAATCTGCCCCTCAAGGTGGTCAGCCTGGCAGTGAGACCTTCACAGAGGAGGGCAGACTAGAAAGGACCTAGGATTTCCAGAGGGCGGCATTTAAGCCTGATCCACCTGTGCCTGAAACCCACTCCTGAACTGCTGAGGAACTTGAGTCCATAATCAGCTTTGTTCAAAGCTGTGAGTCTGGGAATGAAACCAGTAGAGTACTTGCCTAGCAAGTAACTGGGACTACAGACCATGCTGGGCTTGGCCATTGGCTGTGTCTGTGTGTGAGCGTGTGTGTGTGTGTGTGTGTGTTTAATTTCAGCGAATTGTATGTCTGGATCCCCTGCTTGTTTCCAACTTTTAGACTCAGGATGGCTTTCAGGCCTTTCACTTCATACTGTGTACATTTACTCTCTCCTGGATGCTGCCTCCTTCCCCAAAGCGGGAACTGGCCCCTTTTTGCCTTTCTTTTCCCCAGAGGTGAATACCTCGGTTGCCTCCACCTGCCAAAGAGCCACACAAAGAGTCCTGCGAGGTGCCCCTGGTGTGGATGGCTGATGGACGGGTGACAGTGTCATCTGCACCAATACGGGAAGTGCACAGCGGGGGATGCACATTGGACCCAAGCTCCTGTCCCATCGATGCCACATCACTGCCACTCAGCAGCAGTGCTTGTCTCCCTCAGCTCTGCTTAGCCTGACTAGGAGATCGCATTTCCTCTCTTCAGCTGTGTAACAGGTCACTGCACACTGGGAGCTTGAAACAGCACACACTTTTTCTCTCCCACTTGCTGAGGGCCAGGAGCTGGGCACAGCTTAGCTGTGTCATGCGCTTAGGCTGCAACCAGGGTGTCAGCCAGATGCTACCCTCACAGAGGAGCCCTTAGGGAGCCCTCTGCTGTGGGGAGGCTGCAGGGCCCTGGTGGAATTCATTCCGAGGGGCTGTAGAACCTGGGGTGACTCCCTTCTTTTTCAAGGTTAGCAGGAAAGAGAGTCTCTCTCTTTTTTCCCCTTCAGTACTGGGGATAAAACCAGGGGATTGTGTGTGCTAGGCAAACGCCCTACCAGTGAGCTATATCCAGAGGCTTTTAATATACTGAGACAGGGTCTTGCTAAATAGCTCAGGCTGGCCTTGAACTTGCAATCCTCCAGCCTCAGCCTCTGCAGCAGCTGGAATTATAGGTGTGTCACTTTGCCAGTAAGTGTCTATTTTTTTGTGGTACTAGGGATCGAAACCAGGGCCTTTGCACTGAGCTACATCCCTAGACTTTTATTTTTTGAGACAAGGTCTTGCTAAGTCACTAAGTTGCAAAGGTTGGGCTCAAATTCACGATATCCTTTTCTAATAGAGTCATCTGATTAGGTTTGGCCCACCTCGGATGATCTCCTTTTGATTTATTTCAGTGCAAGTGACTGGGGCCTTTAGTGACATCGGGGGATTCCTTGAGCATTTAACCTAGAGCTGGGCTTCAGCCTTTGCCACTTTCTTGGATGAGAACCAAGCTCTAGGTCCTGCCTCCCACACCCAAGGGGCAGGGATTACACAAGGGCCTGCGATGGATTGGGGCTCAGCTGAGAATTCTGCCACCCTGTGGGTGTGAACTTTTGCCAATGGTAGTGTTGAGGAGGAACTTATACCACAGAAGTGACCTTCTTAACAACATTAGGTTACAGTCCAGAAGTATAAGTCCATTCACATGGTTGGGTGACCATTACCATACCTGTCCACCCCTTGACCATAATAAGCCATGCTTGACTCATAAAGTAAGCAGCCAAAGGGTCACCCCCTTCAACAGAAATGAACAAGTGAGGTGCACTGAGAAAGAAGTCACTCTATTCAACACCCATTTATCGAGGGGCCACAGTATCACATCTTCTCTGCTATGCCCTGGGAGGTAGCAGTGCACAATTAGTGCCAGCCTACTGTTGGGAAGTCCACACCAGACACCAGAGGGCACATGTTGTTTTGCCAGCCAGTGTCTCTTCCTGGTGAGACCCAAGCCCTCCACACACCATTCCTGCTGGACCAGAATACAGGACACAGGAAAGCGGCAGAGATGTAGGCCCAGGCAAAATGGCTCCACATGCCATGCCTCCTAGGCACTGTGATTGGTCAGAGGGTAGCAGGTGATCATGCAGGACCAATCAGAGTCTTCTTTGGGGTTTCCATTTGGGTGATGGGAAACAGACATTCCTATCTATGAGGTGGCTAATAGAGTGGATGTAATTCTTGGGCTACTGTCAGTCATTTATTTTAATAGGCAAGCCCTCAGGAGGTACAAAGCTGGGCAGGCATGAGGCACCAAAGGACAGACTACAAGGACCAATACCCTTGCCTGAACACCTGTATCTAGCTATGCCTGAAGCTGGCTTGCATGCAATTTCTACTTGAGCCAACCCTTTATCTTCTGCCTTAAGTGTATGTGGGCTGCAATCAGTGGAAAGGAGGAGCCCCATTAGGAAGAGAACCCAAGAAGTCCAGTGCTCTGCTCACTACTGAACTGTGGTCACTAGGTCTCAAGACACTCTTCTAGGTCATAAATCACCTTTTCTCAAAATCTCTCAGAATCCTAATTCTGTCAGCAAGGCCTCTCTCTCTCCTTAGGTCTAGTCCAGGTTGGGCAGGGCCGAGCCCAGATGTGCTTCAGTCCTTCCTGGGGCCACACTGGTCACGGTCAGTCTGTAGACTGCCTAAGAAGAGCACACTCGCTTCTCAGTACTCCAATTCAAGTGCAGATTTAAGGTAAGGCTTTTTTCAAATGTCCAAATTGCAGGAAACCATCCTGACCACCAGCAAACACATTTCCTCCAAAGAAGCCACACCTCAGAGGACAGAACTCTGCCAGATGATGTCCTGGTATCTCACCACCACGGGACATTCCAGTCTGCAGCATTCCAGGCTCAGCCTCAGAGCTCTGGAAGGACAGGAGGGGACCTGGCAGTGACTGAAGTTCAGTTGCCCACCCAGAGAGTGTTCCCAGAACAGACGGAGCAGGCAACATAAAATAAAGGATTGCTTTGTTTTTCAGCTTCAGAATCTCAGTCTTCTTTGTGCCTCTGCTCCCGGCTACAAAAAGGTTGGAGAGGGCACCAAATGGATTGTGCAATACTAGCAGGACGTCGCAAAGCTGGACATGTGTGAGTGGTCAGAAACAGCCTGGGCAGACACAAATGGACACAAAAAGAGGGAGAGATGGCTGCTTCCTGAGGGTAAATCGAGGCAGTCACATCGGGGGTGCTGAGTCAACAGAGACAGGGCTGTGCACCAGGCTCGTCCTCCAGAGTCAGCAGGCTCACACACGTCTTCCCTTCCGCGGTGTGATCATGTCCCGGAACCACGGAACGCTCTGGCAAGTTAGGTGGCCCACGGAGGAGGGGGCGGCAGCGCGGGAACAAAGCGCCCTCATCCTCTCCTTCATTTATTCCACACTGCACGCCCATCGCTCACTGTCTCCTGCTGGGTGCTGGGAACACAGTCAAAAGATGAATGAACCTGTAAAGTCTTCGTTCACACCAAGCTCACGCTGACACAGGAGTCGGGTATTAATCAAATAACCTGGCGAAGAACAGAGGGGCCACAGGCCCAGCTGACACCAGGCACCTGGCAGCTCTGGAGTTCTAATTAAGGAAAGAAGGGAAGCTGGGGAGGCCTGACTTGTTTTTTATCACGCAAAAACTGGCTCTGGCTGACTTTTTCTCTTTCCCAAGGCCTTGGCACTCTGCTACATCTCCAGGACCCTTTTAAAAGGCTGTTTACACAGGTCTTGCTAAGTCGCTAAATTGCCCAGTCTGGGCTCGAATTTGTGATCTTTCTGTCTCAGCCTCCCACTGTGCTAGAATTACAGGCATGCCCCACAATGCCTGGCTGAGAATTTCTTCATTAGAATCTGGCTGCAAATGAGTCTTTGTCCCACCTTGGGGACCCCAGGTCTGACAGAAGTCTTCAGAGGTCCCTGCCTGGCCTGCAGGACCTGTCTGGAAGGCAAACACAACCCCATACACCACCTTTGGCATAGGTCAAGAGGGCCCACCCAGAGGCAGTGCCAGCGCCACATACCCAGAGTGCCTTGGGCTGAGGGCCCGCCCCCACGCCCATGGTGGGGGCGGGGCTTGGGGCCCAGCGTGTGTCCCTATTGGCTCGCCAGGCTGTTTTACGCCTGCGCACTGAGGCCACCAGGCATAGACTTCCGGCCTCCTAGCGGGACGCTACTGCCTTGGCGGGAGTCTGTGGTAGGTGCGAGGTTTAATTCGGTCTGACCAGGCCCTGTGTCCTTCAGGGACCTTCCCGCGTCAGAAACTGGGCCCGGTGGTCGTTCGAGAGCAAGCGGGGTGGTTGTCTGTGTGGACCAAATGGAGTGCAGGCCTCACAGGCCCATCGAGCAAACGAGGCCTCGGGTCCCTTTGCGGGATGAGCACTGGGGAGTCCTGCTTGGTGTTGTCCTTGGCCTGTGTTACCTCAGCCGGGGGTGGGACAGGGACATGGAGAGGGGTCATTGGATCTTGATACCCAAGGGTTGCCCTTCCTCCCTTTGCCCTGGCTCAGGGGTCGCCGGGGGCGAGTTGGGAGCCCAGCCTTAAAGGACCAGCCGTCTGTTGGCACGGACGCAGCAGATGCCAGCGGCTTCGTTTTCATCCTTGCATTGAAGATACACGCTCAGGTGTGCACAAGGCCAGGCGTGAGTGGAAAGGCTCACACTAGTGGGACGGGCCCTGCAGGCCAGGTGGGGGCCCCTGAAGTCATCCACAAAACCTGGGGTCTCTGAGGTGAGACAGGGACTCATTTGTAGCCAGATTGTAGCCAAAGGAGTAGTGGCCTTCTCGTGCCCCCATCTGACACCCCGTGGGGTGTACACACAGAGACTCTCAAATCTCACATCACCTTTACAACAGCGGCTGGCAGTCCTGATTATTATATAACAAGCTGTCCACTTTCTAAACGTTGGGCTTAATTCATACGGTTTTAGCACATGGTGTATTCAAAAGTTTGAATGTGAACTGCATCTGACCCTTGGGATGCCAATTTGGTATCTGTGCAGGTGTCCTGGGGGAGGGGCCATGTAGGCAGGAGCTACAGAGCCACAGACGTCCCCATGTGGGAGTTAGGTGCTAGACGTGTCCCACAACTGCCTGGAACGTGTGAGCTCAATAGTCAACTTCATTGGCACTGGGGAGTCACCCCCAGCCCTAACGTTTACTCTGCCCTTTTAGGGCTGGCACAGGTTAGTGGGGTTAGGTTGAGCCTGAGGCAGGGGCAGAGACCCTGATAAAGTGAGCAGGGCTCCCCAGATTGCAGCCTTAGTTTGGAATTTCCCTGTGCCAATGTCTGTGAATGGGGCTGTGAGGACATTTTAAAAATAGATTAACTAAGCAGGAGTCATGATCATATTATTCCATGGCTTTGTGGTTCTTTTTTATTTGGTTAGTGTTTTGTTGCTGGGGTTTTTTTTTTTTTTTCTTCTTTGAGACAGTGTCTTGGCTGGCTCAGAATTCATTGTGTATTGGCCTTGAACTTGCAGTAGTCCTCCTGGCTCGGCCTTCCGAGTGTGGGGGTTGCAGGTGTGTACCACCATGCCTGCCTTTGGCTTTACGGTTCTGAACTGGACTAACTGGACAGCAGAAGGGAGAGCCTGGTTTCCTGGAGAGGAAGTCACAGTCATCTCGCTCCTCCTGCCTCCCTCCTCTGGGCATGTGGGCTGCCAGGAGCACAGAGATGTGTACTTGCTCTTAGGACACCTTCGGATGGTGGAGGGAGGGGAATGCTGAGCCCTGTGTGAGGCTTCGCGTGGCTGCTTGCCCAGAGAGCTTGGGCTGGGAACCCAAGGACAGGGTGTTCTAGAGGAATCAGGAACGCAGAGCCATGGGCAGGAAGGGAGAACGTGGGGTGGGCAAATGTAAATAATTAGATGAGCCTGCTGTCAGGGATGATGCAGGAGGTCAAGGTAGAAGGGATTTGGGGGCCTATGTATTTGGGTGAGAATGGATTTGGTGCAATTTCATAGAAGGTAGATGTTTGCCAGTCCTGGGCACTGTTGTGGTGGGAAGGCAATGCCAAGTGGTATCATCTGTGAAGACACTTGAGAGTGAATTGAGTGTGAAAAAGTCTTACCCTGTCCCAAACTGGATGAGCATTTCTTGTGACCAGGTCTGTGTGGCATTTCTCTGTGCTCTGAGCCTCAGCTGTAAGGACCCCAGTCCCTGTAAGGATGGGTGGGTGAAGGGCTGTCTTGCAGGGAGGGAAGAGCAGTTGAGCAGGACCTGGTGGCCTCCTGGTGACCATCCTGCTGCTCTCTGGTAGCCTCAAGCTGTCCTGCAGTGCAGCCTCACACTTTCCCTTGAACAGCAAAACTCTTAAGTGTCTACCGCAGGCCCAGTCTGTGCTTGAAATTGGCAGGGTGGGCGCTGCTGGCTGGACAGCCAGTCCCCTTCATGTGCTGTGAGAAAGCCCCTGGCCTGTGACATCACAGGGTCTCTTAAGGACAGCTGGCTTGTTGGGGCTTTGAGCTGAGCCAGCTCCTGGCTCTCTACATCTGTGTCACTGCTGCTGGCCTGAGTGTTGTCTATCTGTCTGTCTTGGGGGTAGGGGCCACTCCTAAGTTAGGGTTCAGATTCCATGTGGCTCCATCCTTTCACTTTTCCCAATGCCAGGTTCCTGCGGGGAGAGAGTTGCCTGGTTCCTAGACCTTAGAGACTTACATCAACACCATGTTGGAATCTGGATCCCAAACCCAGCAGAGCAGCAGCCACAGTGGCCCGGAGGTAGTGGCGCCCATTCCCAGACAGCCGTGTGCCCTCCCATCTACACTCCTGGCCCCTTGATCTTGGTGCCCTCCTTCCTCTGCCGTGGACCCTGAGTCCTCACTCTCTCTGTGGCCCTCTTGTAGGCCGACCTGCGGTCTTCAGGCTTTAGTATGAAGCTGGAGGCTGTCACCCCATTTCTGGGCAAGTATCGCCCCTTTGTGGGTCGATGCTGCCAGACCTGCACCCCTAAAAGCTGGGTAAGTAATGAGAGGGTCACCTCCTCCATCTGCTTCCTTTCATCTTTCCTGGCCTGCACCAGGCCTTTGCTTTTGTCTTTGACGGAAGTGGAGGCACTGGAGTTGGGTGCGTTGTTGGGCTTCCAGGGCTGGGTGAGTTGGTTGGGGAGGTGCAGAGGGGCATTGGGGGAACAGCTGTGCCTGGAGGACTGGTGTCTGTGTCTCACTGCACGTGTTCGAGACCTCTTGCCTGTCCATGGCGAGTGCTGGTGCTGAGGGGCTGGGGTTCCAATGGAGATCCAGGCTGTGAGTCTTCAGGGACCGTTCGTGTGTGCTGCTCTCCAGGAGAGTGATTCCGGGCAGCCCATCTGAGCATGGAACCCTTTTTCCTGAGCCAGCATCAGGCTCAGGGGTCTGGTGCCTTTTGAGAGATAACTGCTATAGGACAATCCTTTCTTCTAGTCGACTTGAAGGGCCACTGGGCAGAGGCTAAAAGGGCAGGACAGGGACTTTCCTTGACATGCAGAGGTCCCTCAGGACATATTATCCCTGTCCCCGGGCAGGAGACCTTCTTCCACAGGAGCCTGATGGACCTGGGCTTCTGCAATGTGATCCTGGTGAAGGAGGAGAACACCAGGTAGCTGGGGCCGGGGGCTGAGGGGCGCTGGGCAGGGCATTTGGGATGCCAGCATCTGGGGCCCTGTTTGGGGTGCCATTTTCTTTCTGTGCTAGAGAAAGAAGGGTCCCCATCCTGTGCTGTGTTCCCACTCGGGGGAGGGGGAGACCGGCTTGGCACCATCCTGCAGCTTGGTCTTTGAGCTGTGTGTATCACCCGCTGTGTCACCTTGGGTGGGGGACACTGGTGCTGAGAAGGCAGGCATCCCCTTCCTGCTGTGATAAACCCAGCTTAGGTGTTCTGGGGTGCAGCAGTA
>RJWM01028998.1:0-24952 GCA_004363535.1 Dasyprocta punctata | reverse complement strand
TACATGTTTGGCCCCTTTGTCAAAGATGAGGTGGCTAAGTGTGTTTGTAGTTGTGTCTGTATCTTCTAATCTATTCCATTGATCTTCAGGTCTGTTTTGATTCCAGTACCATGCTGATTTTATCACAGTAGCTTTGTAGTATAGTTTCAAGTCGGGGATTGTGATGCCTCCTGCCTTCCCTTTGTTGCCCAGAATTGCTGAACCACGTTTCTTAAATACATAAATGTGGAGGTATTTTCCCTCCACTTAAGCGTAGTTGGTAAGATGAATCAGATGCCTTCTCCCCTTTTGCAGCTCGGTGGTTGTGAAGCAGCTGAAGCTGCAGGCGCCACGTGCTGCAGTAGTGATTGCCCTGACTAAGTGCAATTACTCTTGAGACTTTTCTAAGGTCCCTGGCACAGAGTTGAGCCTGGAATTTCTGTCTGATGTTAGGTAGGCTTTTACGGTCCCAAGTGATAGCTGTCATACACTTCAGTCAAGAGTGCGCTTCCTACTATAACAAGTCTCCACACCCTTTATGAAGCATTATTCAGACTCTCCACCCCTTCATCCCCACTCGTTCACATGAACCCCAGCAGCTGGTCTCTTGGTGAATCATCTCCACTGAGGAAGGGGAAGCCTTCCCACCAGATCTAAATCTTGGCCTCAGAGCCTATCTGGAGAGATACTGGAGCCCCTGGGCCCAGGCAAAGGTCAAGTTGTTGCCTTACTGGATATTGATCTTCTGGCTGCCTTCCATTAAGCAATTAATTCTCCTAGTTAGTGCATGCTTCCATTGACAAATATTGAGGAAGGGTCTATGCTGACACATTGTGCTCCCAGAGAACTTCTCCAATAATGTTTCAGATCTAATAATCACCACTAGCTGATTTTGCCACTACCTTTGAAATAGTTGGCAGATTGTAATAGAACATTAGTAGGCTGGAAGTTGAGCTAAAAGGTGACTAAGTCTAACTTGCTGTGTGACCTTGGGTATTGTGCTCCCAGAGAACTTCTCCAGTAATGTTTCAGATCTAATAATCATCATTAGCTGATTTTGCCACTACCTTTGAAATAGTTGGCAGATTGTAATAGAACATTGGTAGGCTGGAAGTTGAGCTAAAAGGTGACTAAGTCTAACTTGCTGTGTGACCTTAGGCATTTACTTCAAGAGGGTTGAGCAATATGTTTTCTGAGATACCTCCAACTCTAGCATTTGATAGATTAATTTTATTTTGCAGAGATCTTCTTACTCACTTGTGTGAGGTAATTATATTGTTTGAAACTGCTGCTGCAACAAAGTACTATAAACTGACTGGCTTAAAAAATAGATATTTCACAGTCCAAAATCAAGGTGTTGACAGATGGGTTTCTCTTGAGGCAAGGATTTCTTCCGGTCTTCTGTCTTTTGTTTATAGATGGCTGCCCTCGTTTTCACATGGTGTTCTTCCTTTGAGCCTGTCTACCCCCAAATTTCCCATTTTTAGAGACAGAGCATTTTAAATTACAGCTCACCTTAATGATCTCATTTTAACTTGATTACTCTGTAAAGACCCATCTCCAAAGAAGGTCATATTCCGGAGTACTGGGCATTTAGGATTTTAACATATGAATATGAAGGGTGACAGAATTCAACCCATGACAAAAATTAACTATCAAATATCAAGGAAAAAAGAACAAAGATTTGATCGACTTTAAGGTAAGGCTGGTGACTGACAGTGGCATGGTAAGCTAACAAGTATAGATTTTTGAATTTATATTGTATCCTCTAATGCTTTAAACCCACACTGATACTAATCTTTACCTCTATATATGGATTTTGTGTAGCAGTCAGCTCTGCATCTCTCTGAAGCTAAAATTCTTAGCTTTGCCATGCATTATAATGTTCTTTCATCTGTTTCTCTATAATTGAATCTAAAGTTCCTTGAAAAAGAGTCCTATCACTATTTAACCAATTATTGCTTAAAAGAGTCCCTGAAGTGTTAAGTAGGTAGGCCATTATTTAATTAAATGACCCCATCAATATTTGATTGTGTTTAGCTATCATAGGAAATAATTATGAGTGAAAGACGCTTTTCTAAAAAAAGGAAGAAATATGCTTTTCTATGCTGATATGAGGCTATTGGTTATATAATACTTTTTCTATATTAAGAAGAAAGAAAAGGAATGCATTTGACTTTGTTGGCTCACGGGTACACATTTGCCTTTAGTGGGAATAAATGGAAGAGTTCAATGTATGTGACCAAGGATCGATTGGATGTGGAACACAGTATTGTCAATAAAGAAACCAGAAGTCTAGATTTATCAGCGAAAGTACACCCTTCTCATCACCATTCCCTTTCCAGTCTCTCTAGCCTGGATAATCCACTAGGTGGAGCAAAGGACCAGCTGACCAAGAGCTCTCACAAACAAATAAGGACCAGTACTGCAGCTGCTCATTTTCCTCCACAAAACCTAGACAAAAACTGGGTGGGGGGAGTGGTGTGTGTTGGGGGTTTGGGATTGAAACTGTTGGAGATCAAATATTTCCTGCTCATTCAAATAGACAGTAGCCCAAAGAATAAAGGAATCCAGACTTGCTGAGCTGGGCACAATTATTCAACACACGGGGGCACACCCATCTTGGACTCTATTTTCCTGGCTTGGCTCTCACCACATATTTCCTTTGCGCATTCATTGGTAGCAGATGGAATTTGGGGCAGACTCTTACCCAAGGTTCTGTAGTTAAAAGATCCTATGCTTAGATCATAGATCTTTTTTCTCCTGCCGGTTCCAGCCATCCCAAAGTTCTGGAATCAATGTGGTTTCTATCTAAATTATGCTCTTTGATTCCAGGTCCTTGGCTTCTAACATTTCCTTCTCTGCAATGTGATCTCCCCTTCCTTTCTGCACTTATAGATTGGTTAGCTGAGCAGAGGGCAGGAAATGGGCTGATTTTTATTTGAAGACTTGTAAGGTCTCTGCTCCTCAGTTCTTAGTCTGGTATGCATGTCCTTTGTTTGCCTTTGCATTTAAATGGCAAGTGTTAATCATACTGTGTCTTGATTCAACCCCGATATAGAATAATTATGCTTATGGAAGATGTAATTTGTTTGTTACAATCATCATTCCATAACATACAAATTCAAACACTTGCAGAGGGAAATTTGATGAAGAAGTTGAGTTCTGAATCCAAAATTATTGTTGTTTTTGGCCATGACTCTGGCTGGCATGGGTAATCTACAGAAACATTAATTTTATTGTCTTTTCCCAATCTTTTCTGTTCTCCTTTGATCTAAGCAATTTAGATAGGCTCTTAGCAATTTCTCACCTTAGAGTCTGTTCTTTTTTAGAATGATCTTGATGCCTTGAGATAAAATCTTAACTCACTGAAGAGAGTATTATCCATGCATTTGAAGGTAAAAGAGAAAAGAAAGGAGAAAATTTCCTAAGAAAGTAGTTTGTCATCTAGGTGTGGGAGCAGGGATAGGACTACATGCTGTGGCAGGAGAAATTTGAACTAGAGCAGCAGATATCCCTGGGGCATGCAGTATGGACCGATAAGGCACAGGGCCTCTGGTGCGCTTTTGTACCACATGAGACTTTTCATAGCCCTTGGGAGGGGAAGAACTCTGATAAGGACTGAGATCTCATTTTCTGTCAATCGAACTATATAGGGAATCAGAGTCAGTTTTATGCTGGGCAGAGAAAATAAAGAAGTTGGGTGTTTCTTGCACATTTGAGCTTGGTGTTCAAGTTTATACTGGCCACACTATAATTAAGTTCATTGTAGACGTGTGACATTCCACAGGGGCCGTGCAGTATGGTGGTTAAGAATATGTCTTTGGAACCAGGCTCCCTGGGTTCTAATCTCAGTTCTGCCATGATTACACGTGAATTCCTGGGTGAGTTATTTAGCCTCTCTCTACCATAATCTCCCTCTGTGAATGGGGACGATAGTATAAACATTACAAGGTTGTGGCAGAATCTAATCAAATAACATACACAAAGTGTTTAGAAAATAAGTATCTCACATGCTCCAAAATTCAATGAATGTAAGCCATTGTTATAGGTTTTTATATCATTATTATGACAGCTGAAATTTTAGTTTCTTATAATGCATAATATTTGTAAATGGTAGAAAAGCTTTAAAAAGATACCAATGAAAGGTGTGCGCATTCAAACCAAGCCATTAATTTCTGTATATTAAACAAATGAAATTAATAACTACACATCTCTGTACCACCACCCCTTCACAAAGGTTCTTTTTTGTTGTTGTCTGTCTGTTTGTTTGTTTGTTTTGAGACAGGTCTCACCATGTAGTTCAGGCCAGCTGTGAATTCATTATGTAGCCCAGGCTGGCCTTGAATTCATAGCAATCCTCCTGCCTCAGCCTCTCAAGTGCTGGAATTACAGGCGTGCACCACCACACCAGACTGGAAATGGTTCTTTGACAGTATATAGCATTATGCTAATGTCATTAAATATATATACTGAATACACTATTTAATAGTAATAGTATACCATTGAATAGATATATTCTATCTTGTTGGTTTATTCAACCAATCCTCTTTGTGGACATCTAAGTTTCTATGTTTTTGCTCTTACAAATAATACCTCATGATAATCTTTATTGATTCCATGCCTGGAAGACATGTGGGATAAATTTCTAGAAATGTGGAATAATTGAAACTCTGTGTGCTAAAAAATTGGATAGGTATTGCCCAACTGCCCCTCATACAGTAAAGTATTCTCCAACCCCTTTATGCAAGAATACCAAGAGGGGAGGTTATTTTAAAAATTTGCTAATTATTCTCTTATAATTTTTATTTGCATGTAAGAAGGAGATTCAATATTTTTTATATTTTTAAAACCCCATTTCTATTTTCTTTTCTGAGAGGCAGTTCAGAAGTGACAATAAGATAGCTATCAGTTGTATGAAGATCCTTTTAGTCTCATCAGCAAAGAATATTTCTGCCATCATAAGCTGCCTGCCAGTCCCATTACGCGATGCGCTCTGAATTCTTTGCGGTTGGCCCTCATTTCCACTGCACCAGCAAGCTAACAGGAGAAGAGCTTTGTTTTCCTTAGTGCGTTTGGTAGTAGATGGCGCCCAGGAAGCAAACGATGAAAGTGATAAGATGCTTCCTTGGACATTTTAGTAGAGGCTGTCACTTGCTCAGAGAATTTGGAGAAACCAAGAGAGAGAGAAAAAAAACTTGAATAAATCTTTTGCATTCAAGACACCCCAGTGAGAGCTTTCAGAGGCAAGAGGAGCAGAAAAATTCCAATTTTACAAAATGTCTGCATAATTTAAAAATTATTATCTTGGGCCGTTACACTCTTCACAGTCTTTCTGTGAAAGTGAAAAAGAGGTGAAACAACAATGGAGCCTTCAGATGTCGCCCAATCAAAAGAACCTCAGGGAACGCGGAAGCCCTGCTCCTCTCGTTAGCGGGAAAGGAGCGAACAATGAGCCAAGGAAGAGGGAGAATGATCAGACGGAGCTGTTCTGTCTGACACGCAGTTTCTCTTCCAGGAAGGAAGCATTGCTAACTTGGAAGCCAAATTCAAATTTAGAGGTTTAATTAATCTTCCATTTGAAATCGACAATCAGGAGATCAGAGTGTATGCTAGGGCCCCTTCTCTGCCACCCTGAGCATTAGTAGCAGTGTGTGTAATAGGCCTAGAAGGTGAATTATAACCCCAACTGTGAAGCGGGCCGACAGCCTTTCGGGGATCATCCAGTCCAGCATTTTACAGCTGGAGGAATCTCAGGTGCACCTCAAGTCAGTCCTGAGGCTATGCTGTGGACCGCGGGCACCACTGCTCAAATGGGAACGTGGACTCCTTTCCACTGGTAAAAACAGCTGGCCTAGGCCATTTTCCTTTGCTATGGCAAAATCCTGGAGAGCAAATCATTTATAAAGGAAGAGGTTTAGTTACTCATGGCTTTGGGCGCAGGGGAGTTCATGGTCAGACAAGGGCTTTATGCTGTGTTATAACGACAGACCGCATCGCACAGAGAGAGTGCCTGAGTGAGAGGCAAGCAAGCATACGCAGAGAAGAGGGGACAGGCGGGTGGGACAACCTACCCTTGTGCGAGCTAATCCGTTCCCATGAGAGCCCATCCAACCTCAGGAGAAATACATCAACCCCTTTTAAAGACCAGACTTCCGAACATCAGTACATTGGTAACCAAATTTGAACATGATGGTGACCCGCAGACTACAGCCAAACCATAGCAAGCCGTGTGGCTTCCTAGCCAAATATCTGTCTGTCTAGCTCTCTCTCTGTATTAGTTTGCTCAGACAGCTATAACCAAATAGGTGCTTTACCCAATAGGTAGTCAGAGGCCAGGGATTTAGCTCAGCGCCACAATTGCCTGCCTGGCATGCACGAGGTTGTCAGTTTGATCCCCATTACCAAAAAGAAAAAAAGTATTCTTTACAGATATTTGTTATTTACAGGTATATATTTCTCATGGTTCTGGAGACTGAGAGAGCCAAGAGCAAAACACCAACAGCTTTAGTTTCCAGTGAGGGTTTTCTTCCTATCTTGCAGACAGCTAACTTCTTGTTGTGTCCTTATATAAAGATCTCATCTGAAAAGGGTACACATCCCATCATTTCCACAGCCCCATTGAAACCAAATTGTCTCCCAAAATCCCATGTCCAAAATGCCATCTAAGACTGTAGCATATAAACTGGCAGTGGGGAGCACAATTCAGTCCATAGTGATATATACATATTTGTGACCACCTACTAGGAAGTAAACTGTGTGAGAGTGGAGACTTGGTCTATTTTGTTGATTTTAACATCCCAGTCATCTAAAACAGTAGCGTGGTTGGGGCGGTGGTACACGCCTGTAATCCCAGCATTCAGGAGGCTAAAGGATCACTTAGAGTTGAGGCCCACCTTGGCTACTTTGTAACTTCAAGGCCAGCCTGAACCACATAGCAAGACCCTGGCATGCACACATGTGCACACACACACAACAAAATTCACATGAATTTTAAAATACGAATGTTGGTTACTGTGTTGGATTTTCTTTCCTGATATTCCACGGTTTCTAGACATGCTTCTGATTATAACATCCCAAATTCTCCAACATCTAAACTGTTGTTCCGGTAAGGGAGTGTTTCCTGGCACTCTTGTCCAGACTTGTATTGTAGACATGATGACTCTAGTCTTACGTTTCTGGTTGCCAGAAGCTTCCCAATCAATATCGCCATTGACTTAACTTTCTGTTCTTAAGCACTTTCCAATGCTGTAAAAAGTGACCATAAGAAAGAATGCTGGATGGAAAATGGACTTGGAGTGGGGGTGGGAGAGGGACAGTAAAGACCTTTAGATCACAGCAGTAGCAAAACATGACACATGGGGTTTTGAGATAAAATGTTATCTAGGATACATGTTCTAGGAAAGACATAAATTCCATGTTAACTATGGGCTGGTATTTTCACATTTTATGTTAAAGGATTGTTATTTAACCTTAAGACATGGGTATGAAAAAGAAACTGAGGGCTCAAAGCTACTAAGAGGAGGAACTGAGGTTTAAAATTAAATGTGTGCCATATATATATATATATATATATATATATATATATATATTATTGAAACAATTTACACACCACAAAGTTCATCCATATAAAATGCACAACTCAATGGTTTTTAGTATATTTACAGAATTGTGCAAATGCCACCATAGACTAATTTTAGAACATTTTATCACCCCCTAAAGAAACCATATACTCATTAGCAGTTACAGTTCTCCACAATCACCAACTCCCCAGCCTTTGACGACCATCAGTCCAGTTTTCGTCTCCATATTTGCCTATTTGGGACAATTCCCATAATGGTGTCATGCATTCTGTGGTCTCTTGTGACTGCCTTCTTTGACTCAGCACGGGGTTTTTGAGGTTCACCCTTGCTGTGCATGCATCGATACTTCATTTCTTTTATTGCCGTCAAAATCTTCTTTTTGTTTTTATGTATTTTGGCAATTGAACTCACGACCTCACGCTTACCACGCAGGCGCTGTGCTGCTGAGCTATACCTGTGGCCCAGAATCCTCTTTTTAAAACCCTTCTTTTATCCATAAATTTATTCAGAATTTAGACTAATCTCTCCAGGGAATTTCATCTCCACCAGGGCGTTTCCAAGAGATTCAGCTTGGAGACAGAGACAGAGGTACACAGTCAGATCTAGAGAAATCCCAGAATTCCTTGGAAGGACAGGGAAAGACATCAGAATCTACAGTGGTCGGACTGATGACAACAGTTCCTCGCTGTTTTATCGTTGTTTTTGTGTTCAGATTTTCAATTTTTTTTTTCCCCTCTCAGAAGCTGCATTTGGCGCTTTATTCAGTCATCGCCAAAAGCGTCTGCCACCGGAAGGCTTGACTCTGCTGCCACCTGCCGGAAACAACTCAGGACAAGAAGCCTGATTCAGAACATGGCTGATTAAGGCGAAGATCTAGTTCTGAAAAAGCTTTCCCCCTTGTTTAGTGCTTACATATTTAGATCTCCTCTTTATGTTCGTACTTTTGTTTTATAGCTAAAAGATCTGGTGCCTTGAAAGTGCATTGTAAGTGTTCCTCTAAAGCTTTGTTAATAGGAAAAGAATCTGATGAGGCTGTATTTTTTTCTTTCTCTATAGACAGAGCTCTGTGCCAGGCTAGCCCGTGGAATCCATCTCTCTCTCTCTCTTTTCTTTTCTTTTCTTTTCTTTTCTTTTCTTTTTTTTTTTTTTTTTTTTTTTTTTTTTTTTTTTTTTTTTTTTTTTGAGACAAGGTCTCGCTTTGCAGTTCAGGCTGACGTTGGGCTCACTTTGTAGCCCAGGCTGGTCTCGAAATCACAATGATCCTCCTGCCTCAGCCTCCCAAGTGCTGGGATTACAGGTGCACACCATTAAACCCGTGGAATCCATTTCTTCACTTCTCCCCTATTTCATGTTTTTGTTAGTGTTTAATATGTCCTAGATTTTGTGGGGGCTATGAAGGTATAAAATGTTTAAGACTGGAGTTATTGCCTTCAGATTACTCTCTGGCAGAACAGTATTCCCAGATAGTTGAATGGCCTGTTGGGTAGTAAATCTCTGGGCTTTTTTTCTGAATTCATCAATTAATTAATTAGTTAATTATTTTTGTGGTGCTGTGATGGATTGAACTCAGAGCCTTATGCGTGCTAAGCAAACACACTACCACTGAGCTATAGCATCAGCTCTTGCTTTTTTTTTCACTTGATAGATGAGAACATAAACATTGTATATATTAATGGGTTATTATGTGGTGTACCAATACATCTATACCTTGTTGGACATTTTTCTATGAAAAAAGTGGACATTGTTTTGTACATATTGTTTTTTTTCACTTTAAGATATACTTTGGAGATCTTTGCATGCCATTCCTATCCTACTTTGTATGGCATTTCACTGTGTTTATGAATCATGGCTAATTAAACTTTCCCACTATTAGTAAGCAGACAGTTCCTCACTGTTTTTCTCTTTAACAAACAGCAACAGGAGCCTTCCCTGCATGTGTTTCTTGGGGTGTCTTTTCGAGTATTTCTCTAGGATACATGCCTGGAGAGAGACCTGACTGAGGCAACCATATGCATCTTTTTCAAGGTAATAGATAATGCTGAGTCATTCTTTACAAAACTATCTAATTTATACCAATGGATCCACTGCCTGCTTATCCCTAGCAGCATCAGCATTTTATATTTTCAGGCTTTAGTTTTGATAAAAGATTTGTATAATTTGGTTTTTATTCCCGAGCTTACTTTAATAAGATTTTTTTTTTTTTTTTTTGTGGCACCGGGGATTGAACTCACAACCTCGCACCTGCCAGACAGGCGCTTAAGCTGCTGAGCCAAACTCCCAGCCCTGGTTTTTTGAGGCAGGGTCACACTGTGTAGCTCAGGCCGGCCTTGCGCTCACGTTGTAGCCCAAGCTGGCCTCAAACTCATAACACTCCACCTACCTCAGCCTCCCGAGTGCTGGGATTAAAGGTGTGTGCCACCACGCCCGGCTCTACTTTAATAAGATTAAAAATATATTTTATGTGCTTATCAGTCATATTTTCAATGAATTGTTTGTTCATTTTATGTATTGTACTAATCTTTTTTCTTTTTTAAATTTAAAAAACTTTGACACATATTTATGAAGTACAGTATAACATTTCAATACAAACACACAAGGTATAATGATCAGACCAAGGCAATTGGTATATCTATCACCTCATTTATTTCTTTGTGTTAGGAACAGTTAAAGACCTCTCTTCTAGCTACTGTATTTTGAAATATTTGGTTAATTATTGTCAACCACAGTTGCCTACTGTGCTAAAGAACATTAGAAGTTATTACTAACATCCAGCTGTATTCCTTGTAACCATAAACCATTATCGCCTCACCCCATTCCACTGTACCTTTCCCAGGCTCTGGTAACCAGTATTTTATTCTCTACTTCTTTGGGACCAACATTTTAGCTTCTTCCTATAAGTAAGAACACATAGTGTTTGTATTTCTGTGCCTGACTTCTTTCACTTAGCAGAATGTCCTCCAGTTCCATCGATGGTACTGCAAATGACAGAATTACAATTTCTTCTGGCCAGATAATATTCTGTTTTATATACTGCACTGGCTTGCAATCATCCATGGATGATGAGTTGTTTTTTGCTTTTCTAATTGACTTCTAAGTGCTCTTTACATATTCTGGATCTTAGTACATTGTTGTAGTTGTCACAAAACCGGTGCAGAACTCTAAGTACAATTTCTTGCTTTTACAACAACCATAAAAGGTAGGTTTTATTATCTGTTAGCAGGACTGTCCTATCTAAGCCTAAGTGCTCACTGGGTGCATGGGGCAGGTTTTGATCACTCCTGGCACCTGTTCATATGATCCAATGGGCATTTGTGTACATACACACATGCATGCAGGAATGGAGTAGCTCCCAATGTGGGTGGGAAGTAGAGAGGGAAAGGAGAATGGAATCACGTTCCATCTGTTCTCTCAGCCCTGTTTCCACTTGATGGAGGGAATTATGGGAGCCTCATGGGCAAGCACAGCTGTTTCAGCACCCAGGTGACAAAGCGCAGTGAAAGTAGGGGTAGAGCTACTCTTCCTGTTTCCCTAGAACACAGCAGACCCACTCAGCAGGCCAGCTGGCCAGCAGCTGTGGAGAGGTAGGAAAACACCTCCACCTGGCAGACATGGCAGCTGTGACTGTGGCCAGAGGTCCTTCCCAAATAGCTTGCCAAGAGGACACGAGCACTTGTGAGACTCCACCTTGCCCAGTAGTGACAGGAATGCTGTGGCTGTGCAGCCAGGGTCCAAGTGGTCCACGCCTTGTGGCAGCGACATTACCACCTGGGAGCATTTATTACACAGACCTGGGGACAGCAAAGCCCAGACAGTTCAGATAATCCCAGAGTCATCCAACCAATGAGCAGTGAAGGAGCCAAGCAACCTTTTGAGCATGGCTTCCCAATGGAATCCTCCCTCTTAAAACCTCAAGTGGCTACTTCCTGAATGTTTTCATGAAGCAGGCCCTGAAAAGGAGACAACAGGGACATATTCTGTGTTGCAGTCAGAAGCCCACAGCAGGACATGAGACATTTCAGGAAGAACAAGTGCAGTAGGACATTGCAATGCATGTACATGATTCATTACACATATGGCAAGGAAAAGTGTCACAAGCTGAGGTTTTCCATGTCTGTCCTATAGAAGAGGCTTGCCATGTACACTCTGCTGGTCAAGCTGGGACTCCCATGTCTGTGGGCCCCAACAATGCCATGACGTTTGTTTTCAAAGTTCACCCTGGTGGTACAGTGAAGAGCTATTTAAAAAAGTTTAGGACAAGAGCTGCGGTCCACAGAAGAACTTCCGCAGGTTGTATGTTGTATGTAAAAATTTGTGCTTATGTACCCACATAGATCTTCTGGGTAGATGATTCAGAGTTTTCATTGGATTCTCAAAGGGTTCTGTGCTGCTAAAAGAAGGGAGTGACTCATAAGGAGGAGGCTAATGCAACCATGCAGTTGAGTGAGAAGAGCATCGCCAAGGCCATGGGTGGTGTGACTGGCACATTTGCGTGCATATCAGACTGGGAGTTGGGGCACAAAATATTGGAAGAACAATTATTTGGGGATCTTCCTCCTCCCCCAGTTATATTGCTAGAAAGAGAAAAAAGATAGCTATTTCTAACATATAAACGATACCTTGTATCCTGTTTTCATGTGGCTATTGGTTCTGAGGATGCTGTTTTGGTGTCCTACCTGCTCTTAACCTAGTGGGCTGTCTGATGTCACTGTTGTCCCCAAGATCCACAAGCCACTATCTTTTCAGTCAGACTCTATACCAGTGCCTGGCCTTAGTAAATGACACACATATTGTCCCTCTTGACAATGATAATACAGCATTCGTCATAGAGGCTTTGTGCTTGTACATGATACATCTTGCTTCTTTTTTATCCCCCATTTCCCTCCCTTCAACTCCCCTTCGCCTCCTTATTTACAAAAGCTTTGTTTCCATTTTTTCCTTCTATTCTCTTTTTCTTGTCCCTCTTTCCTTTCCTCTCCCTTCTCCCTTGTTACCCTCCCCATTTGAACATTGTCTTCTCATTTCCCATTTCCCTATTATACATTTTGGTCCTTATTTATGCTTTAAATTTCTCACACCAGAGAAAGAGTGTGGGATTTAAACATGTATGTCTGATTTATTTCACTTAGGAGTATGGTCTCAAGGTGCATCCATTTACCAAGAAATGTCTCAAACTTATTATTGCATTTCCAGTTGTACTCAGGAGAGTTGTATTATGTCGGCAGAGTTATGAACTTGTTTCCAGAAAGAATGGTTATTGTGTAGAAATCAACCAATAACAAATGCTGGCAGGGCTATGGGGAAAAGAAATCCTTCTTCACTGTTGGTGGGAGTGTAGACTGGTGCAACCACAGTGGAAGTCAGTATAGAGATTCCTCAAAAAACTAGTGGTTCCTTTTGACCTAGTTATTCCCTTTTTTGGTATCTTCCCAAAAGAGTTAAAGGCATCACACCACAGTGATATTGTGCACACTCATGTTTATAGTTTAGCTTTCAAGGAATCTCTGGAAATGCAATAATCTCTTCCCCAAAGTCTCAGGAGTTCCAGCATTTTTCAAAAGTACAGGTCCCTTCTGAGACCAAGGCAAACTCTTAGCTGTGGACTTCTGTAAAAATAAAAAACAAGTTACCTAATCCCAAGGTACAATGGTACATGGTACTCACTCCCATTCCAAAAGGGAGAAATAGGGCATGGGGCTAGAAAAGAATCATGCCAAACCAAAATCAAAACCCAGCAAGGCAAACATTAGTTTTATATCTGGAATCCAGGGAGCATGATAGTAAAATGTGAGTTCCAAAGGACTTGGGTAGCCCCACCCATGTGGCCTTAGTGGTTTCAGTCCACGTGGCTTCTCTCTTGTGCTGGCACTATTCACATCCTATAGCTTCCCATGGCAGACATTCCACATTCCTGATATTTCCAATTTCCTGGTGTCTCCACAGCACCTTTTCCTTCAGTCCCAGAGATTCATGCACTGTTTTTCAGGGGCACTTTGCCTGGCCTCCAGGCCTTCCTTTGAAATCTGGGTGGAAGCCTTACTGACTTTGAAACTCTTGTATCTAGTTGCTGGTAAAATCAGCATCACATGGATGACAGGAGCAGTAGGGAGGCCCCCATGGACCATTGCTGCAGTGGACTCTGGGTGCTGGTGGCTGAACAGAGTGAAATGCATCCATCAGAACCAGTCCTCCAGGAGACCTTTCTTGAGCAGAGGTCCCAGGGTCTCTCTTCTCAAATGAAAGTTTTACATTTTGTACCCTTGGGCTGTGATGGGTGGGGTCTTGCTGATTTCTGAGATGCACTCAATGCGTCTTTCTTCTTATCCCTGTACAGAGTACTTGTTGTCTTTCTAGAAGCACTAATCTCTTCAGTAATTAAACTTTATGTGTTGTTCCTTCTGAGTCAAAATTTAAGTTTTTCATTTTTTTTCTCCTCTACCTTTTACCTCATATTCTCAGTAGAAATCTGGCTGAAAGCATTTAGCCCAGACTTGTGTTCACCCATTAACCTGCACACAAATATTGATGACAGCTTTCTACATAATAGCCCAAAACTGTAAACAATTCAGATATCATTCAACAGGTGAATGATTAAACAAACTGGTCTCTCTGTGCCCTGAAACACTTCACAACAATAAAGAATAACAAACTATTACTATATACAATCACCTATGAGTCACCAGAGAATTATGCCGAGCTAAAAAAGCACATCCCAAAAGGTTGCATGCTATATCATCTGATTAACATAACACTGTTCAAATTACAAAATGATGACCCAGATCAATGATTACCTGAGTTTTGTGGGTGAAAGACAAAGGATGTGGCCTTAAAAGGGTGACATGAGGGACTCTGATGTAGATGGGCTGTGTCTCAACTGTATCAATATCATTAGCCTGATTATAATATTGTACTATAAGCCAGGCCAAAGATTTTTTGATGAAGTGAATGTGAATCAGAACCACGCAGGAGCTTTTTAAACACACACACACACACACACACACACACACCCTCAGTAGGGAAGTAACTATTTTCAAAAAGTTGTTGACCAACTGTTTCTCTGTTCATACGTATCCCATTATGGTTCCAGGACACAATGCTTTTAGAGAAACTAGATGAAGAAGGGTAAACAGGAGAGTTCTACTCTAGAAGGAGGACTGAATAAAGGATTCATCTGGAGAGAAACTAGAGGACATCTCATCAATAGGCCATTGCAATTGGACAAACAAGGAATGATGGAGAGACATGCTATTGTGTTAGCTGTGGGGTCAGAGATCTCATGTAATTAAATGAAGCTTCACTTCTCAATCAAGCTTTTTAACTTAATAATAACAATAACCTCTAAAGGACACAGCTAGGTAAAGGATTTGTGTACTTCTAGGTCTGCAAACATACTCTTGCCTTCCAAAATTAGTAGGTGTCCCCGACACGACAGTATAACTATTCCTAGTGGCCCACGCCCTCTCCCTGAGGCACAGTTAGCTCCACAAGGAGTCCTCCATTGTAGAGACTGGCTACAGCTCTAAATGTTCTGGGGCGGGGTGTGTGTGAGTGTGTGTGTGTGTGTGTGTAAAGGACGATGAGAGAATGAGAAAATAAAGAAGAGACAAAGCTGGGGTCAGGTGGAGCCCTTATCCTCCTGATGGGGAAAGGAACTCCTCAACCACTGTAGCACATTTATT
The DNA here is from genome assembly GCA_004363535.1 of Dasyprocta punctata. Lineage (NCBI taxonomy): Eukaryota > Metazoa > Chordata > Mammalia > Rodentia > Dasyproctidae > Dasyprocta > Dasyprocta punctata. Next base: position 9,714 of record RJWM01028998.1, on the reverse strand, counting down.
TATACCCTCCAAAGAAGAATGTCAATTTCAACCCTGCTGCCTAGCAACTTGTTTGTCTGGCTGGCCTGGGCTCCTTGCCTTCTTGGAGCTGGAACAGTTTGTTTAATTGGCTTGTTTTGGGCTCTCTGTATTTTCAGGGCTGGTCTTGCTTTAGCCCCACTCTTGATCAATTTCCAGCTTCAATGGTTCCCTACACCCCAAGAGGACTTTATCATTACTTTTATCTGCCCTTTTCCCCCAAGTCCTTCATCTCCTCTTGTAGATTTAAAATCACTCATCTAGATAACCTGCCAAACAATGGCTTTTCCCCTAATCTTGGCCCAAATTCCTGGATGTCTGGATCCCAGAAGGCAAACCTGGGCAAGGACAGAGCAGGCCACTCACTAGGTAGTGGACACCCCAAGATGTGGTCCAAGTTCCTTTAAGTTCAGCAGCCTGAGATCTCCTGATGAGTCCACAGGGAAACATCTAAAAGAGGAGAATGGAATAGAGCTGACCCTGCTAAGGGGGTTTGCTCCTCTGCCTCATCATCAGCCTTGTACTTCCAGGTCAGGGGGAGCAAGAGCAGAGGAAGACGGGAATACTGTTCTGGACAGCACCCAGTAAACTTCTTATTCTCCAGAACTACAGAACATCTGAAACAGATGGGTTAAAATACTCTGCAGCATAAATGCTTTGGGCTCCTTTAGCAGGCAGATAAAAACTCCATTTCACTGTTCAGAAAACACAACCTCTCTCTCATTTGCCTGCTTGAGTGTCTGCTAAATCCCTGCCCTTTTGTTTTACTACCTTTCCAATTCCATCCTTCCAAAATGTCCAATTTTTCTTTCTACAAAGATATAGTAGTTGTGAACAGGATGGCTTAGGTCCTGTTAGAAACAACCTAACTGCTTTTCCATCTCACTTGGGAAAATCCTGTGGAGATGTGGAGGGAAAGGACAAGCATGGCTTCCCCTGGAATTTGTTTCTTCCTTGTTTGGAGATGAATCTTAGGAATCAACTGGTACGAGATGATGTTGGGAGAGGCATGGAAAGGACTTGGTGGGCAATAGTTAACCTGTTACATGGTTATGCAGGTCTGAGTGTAAACAGAAGAACCTTTCCATTTCACTGTACCATTCTACCCACGCCACAGTGAAAGATCAGTGAGATCTTTTCAAAGTGGTGAAGATGAAAATGACTGCCACAGATCTTAGAGAAGTCACTGAATTTAAAAAGGATATAAAGTACAGCACATGGTAGTCCATAAAATGCACTGTGAATGCCACATTCCTTAGGTCTCCACAGATTTTACACCCCATTCATGTTTACTTTTCTCCAGATATTCCTTTCAGGAAAACACTTCATCTTTTGATGATCTCCAAAAGCAAACGTGCTGGTAAGAGTTCATTACAAGAATGCCATGCTTTATGGCTTGCAAGTAAATTTGGTTGTTTCTGCCCAACTTCCTTTCCTGCAGCACTTACCATCTGCTAAGCTAGTTGATGATTTATTTCTTATGTTGATTGCTTCTTGGCTGCTTCTCCTTACTAAAATCACAGGGATATTTTCAGTATCTGTTAGAAGGAGGAGGAGGAGAAGGAGAAGGAGAAGTCTCCTAACTTTTTAAAGTAGATGGCAGTATCATTCTTACACCTGTATTCAAACAGTAAATATTAGCAAAATGTCCACTGTATACCAGGTGGCACTGGTGTTGGTCACTGAGAGTATAACAGTGAGTTAGTAACATGGTCTCAGGGGCAGGCTGTGGTTCAGAGGTAGAGCCCTTGCCTAGCATGTACGAAGGGTTCAATGTTCCCAATCCTGCAAAAAGAAAAAGAAAAACAAAACCTCTCAAAAAAAAAAAAAAAACCTGAGGGGATATGGTCCCTGTCCTGTGGAGCTTATAGCTCAACAAAGACACAGTCACATAGCCAGACAGGGGCGAATGCTGTAATGGGAAGCCCAGGCTCTGCAGGTGCATAGAGGAATGGTACCTAACTCCAGCGCAGGAGTCAGAGAAGGCTTCCTGCAAGGTCCAGTGTAGGATCTAATTTGAATCCTAGAGGTTAAGTCTGAGTCAGCCCGATGAAGAGGGAGAAGTACTAGCTCAGGAATGAAGCTTTTATTTCATCATAGCATGCATTCATCTAGGATTGATGTGTTTCTTCAAGGGGACAGTGGTCCCAAGGCAGCCCTCACAGTGTTGCTTCAGTTGCGAAGGACAGTAGCCACTCTCGGTCTCTGGATTCACCTCGCCTACACATTAGTTGGTACCTCCTTTCCCTTCTCATCCTCCTCGTCCTCCAATAAGTACACTGCTTAGGGGCTGGCTCAGACTGAGACCTGCAGGTACTTTGGTTGTCTTTTCTTTAAATATTTCTTCAGTGTGTGGAGGACCACCTGAATGACTCTCCTTGAACAAAGAGCAATGACTCCACTTTGGCTAAACCTAGCCCTATCTCCATATACTGATATGTACAGAGCTGGCTAAGCCATTTCCTTTTCCCTTCAGTTGGCTCTAAGCAAGGTAAATAGGGCTGGCTGATGTGTAATCTTTGAAGCTAGGCAACAGTTGCTGTTTCCCCTACCGTTTCTCCACACTGTGACTTTCATCAAAACATGGCTGAGCCAGGGGCAGAAAGAAAGAGCCACCACTCCAGGGCTGTCAACTGGGTAAAGAGGCTATAACTTCCCAGGACAGAAAGAGTTTGCACATCAGAGCTGAGGCACTGCCACCTAAACATTAAATGCTTCCTCAATGGTGTTATGCAGATTGGTCTTTGTGCATATCCTTCTATGCATATTGCAGAGGTGCTTTCAGGCCTCCTGGCTAGCTCAGCTCACAGTACTCACATAATTCCTGCCATTCTCACAGTCCCATCTTCAAGACACTCCCTTCTTCACAAATTAATAAAGTCTGAACTGAGCCCTGGGTCAAGGCCTTTGTTTCTATGAACCTTCATCATGGCCAGACTCAGGACCCCTTTCCTGCCCTTAACAATAAATATGTCTTAGCATCTTTATTCTCACCATGGGTTGCACTGGAAATGATAGATTGGAATTAACTCGCTAGAATTCCAATAACCTTTCCACGGGATTACAAATATAAACTTTCCAGACCTTGATGAGGATGGGAATAAGATCACTATATCAGTGCCCAGGGAGAAAAGAACAAAGAAGGAAGATCACTGAAAAGAGCCAAGGAATTTAGCTCTGACCACAAGTTTGCAGACCCCTTACCAAAATGACAATCTTGAAATTCATTTGACTCTATTTCTGGAAATGTCTACTCTGACCCAAACACAACTCATCCACAAGTGCCTTATCAAGGTGGTTTTTCCAACTCCATTTAGGTACTCTCTGTGAGCAGATTGCTGATAAGAAATAATTTTCTCTTTCAAGTTATATTTCCAGGCCCATGTTAGTGCCCTAGTAGTATTGTACCCTTCTTTACAGATAGACAGCTAAGGCAATTGTTCAACTAATTGGTTACCCCTTAATCTTGGTTCTGTTTTGTTGTTGTTGTTGTTGTTTGGTTTTTGTTTTGTTTTGTTTTGTTTTGTTTTTTGGTACCGAGGATCAAACTCGTAACCTTGCCCCTGTCAGGCAGGCGCCTATGCCACTGAGCTAAAACCCCAGCCCTATTTTTCGAGACAGGATCTCACTATGCAGTTCAGGCTGGCCTTGAACTCACTTTGTAGCCCAGGTTGGTCTCGAACTCACAGTGATCCTCCTACCTCAGCCTCCTGAATGCTGGGATTAATTAATCTTAGTTCTTAAAAGAGTTTGAGAGATGAGGAAGTTATAAAGCAGCAGCTATCTATCCAATGCTATGCCCTTCTCACAGGTTACTCCACTTGCTACATAAACAACTTCCTGTTTGACCCATCTCTCTCAGGCACCCTGACTTTTCCCTCTATCTCCTATCTGAAATGGATGAATGAAAATACTTGAGGCCAGAGGTAAAAATTCCTGAGTTTAAAAAAAATAAAATTAGTGCTTGTTTAGCATGGGCAAGGCCCTGGTTTCAATCTCCAACACTTGAAAAAAATCATTTCGCTAAGAATTCATTCACCATTGACCTCCAAAGACTGCCATGAAGAATCAGAGCACTTACTATTTGTTTCTTACTGTTAAGGGAACAAGTTAGAGCAATTTTATCGTGCATCAATTAAAGTAATTTTTAAAAAAGAAAATAAGTCAAAGAAGAGTAGGTAGGTGCTCATCAAGATGAAGAACTAAGATGGAGAGGTCGGACTAGAGGTTGTCTAATGGATTTTCTTTGAGCTGGACATGACACAGGGACATTGAAGAGGAAAGTCCCATCCTCTAATCTTGGGTGTGATCGCACCACCATGCCCATGCTGATCAGGTGCAAAACTCCTTTGAAAATGAAATATATCAGCTTTGGGCAGATCTTCCAAGTTTAAACTCTCCCAGGGAAAGATGATTCCTCTTCTAGTGCCTGTGTTCCCTTCATTTCCAGGAAGCCCTCTTTTCTATCTGATCTTTACCTTTTTTTTTTAGAAACAAAGAGAAACTCCATTCCCTGAATTTCATTGATAGTGAAGAATTAGTTGACATCTTTTATCTAATTTGGAATGATAACTCCAACACCTCTGATTATTCTAATTTTGTTTAATTTTGGATCAGAAATCTTTTTTTTTTCCTGCTTCTTTTTTGGTACCAGGAACTGAACCCAGGGTCTTTTACTTGCTAGGCAGACACTGTACCACTGAGCTGTGTCTCCAGACCTGGCTCAGAGGTCTTTTAATACCTGGAGGATGAAATTATGCTGCCCTGGAGCCCAAAATTCTACTGGGAAGTGATGGAGTCTTCTGTAATAACATAAGTCACACAACTCTGGTACCCAGGCTTTCTCCTTAAAACTCTGGCCTGACCTTGCTCAAAGCCCCTTTCCTTGGTCCCTCTTAACATAGGCAGACACTTTCTAATACTGCATGCTGGAACTAGGAAAGAGGAAAAAAGAAGATGCAAAGTAAAAAATTGCCAAGTTTCTAAAGAACAAGCTTCCTGCTCCTAAAATAACACTGAGTGGTGTTTGGACGGCATAGCACCTCGTTTGACTTCCTTGTCAGTGACTTTGGAGCCAGGGGACAGCAAGCAGCTGTCTTGCCTTCCTGACTCTCAGTAACTGGTCAAATTGGCATCTCGTCATTTTCCTACATAAGCATAACTTGCCCAGTTTTGCAAAGCTTTCTCTTGGTGTGAAATCCTTCCCAGTTAATTTTGATATTTTCTAAAGTCAGGCCCCATGCTCTGTCTCAGGTAACTAACAGTGCTTCCACATCCATCTCTCATGAAGCCCCAGGAAGCTGCTAACCTTTCCAGTTCTGAGATTAGAGTCCATCTCTGGAGCATTTTATGAGAGTCCTGAGGGAACAGTGCTCACCCACTACCAGTATACAATCTAGCAGCAATTTAATAAGATCATCAGTGCTTGGGTCACCAGTAATAGATTAATTCTCTCAACAAGAGGTGAGACACACACACATGAAACAACCTACACCATGGCAGCATATGATCAAGTGCCAGAATGATTTGCACACTCGAGAAGTACGTCTTAGAAGAAGTAGAGAGAATATGATGGACTGGAGGACAGGGCGTCCAGAGCCTTGAGCGATGCTTGGTGTGGACTTTAGGGTACAATGAGGAGGCTCAGGGCCACAACTACCCCACCCATCTGGCAGGTGAGTTCACCACAATGGGCTCACAACTTGTAAGTGAATTCAGGGATGCCTTCCCGGCTTCTCCAGGCACCATCCACAGCACTGCAGCACTTTTGAGGAAGAGTGGTAGCTAGATGAGATCTCTGCCAATGTGTCATTTATCCCTAATGAATGTTTATTTAACAGTAGGAGCCTGGCTTCTAAGGCTTATGAGGTTGCTAAGGGATTTGTTCTCAGCTTTAGTATTTAATCTAGTCCCTCATCTCTACTTTATGAGTTGGTTGAAAGCAAAAGTAACCCTCCCATCTGCTGTCACTTTCTTTTAACTAAAAGGTCGCTGGTTACAGCCACAATATCACATGCATTAAGATAAGGCTTCAACTGTTTTGTTTCTAAATGAACAAGATAAAAGCACTAAGCGTCCATTTATAAGCACTTTTCAGAAAATAGCACATTATGTGTGTAAAGATTCTTTATTCCTGGTAAATGAGAAGCTACATTCAATAGGTTTTTGCTTGAGACTGATTCTCATTATCTAGTCTAGGCTGGCTTTGAACTCACTATGTAGGCAAGAAAGGCCTTGAACTCCCATCAGTCCTCCTGAACTCCCATCAATCCTCCTGCCTCAGCTACTGGAGTACTGATTACAGGCATGTGCTACCACTCCTGACCCAACAGGCTATTATTAATGTCATCTAAACCCTACCATCAGACAGGAAGCATTGACTTTGCAGATTGGAGTTAACTAATTACAGCCTGAGGGGGCGCTGCAGAGCCACTGAGGATCCTTTGGTTAACAAAGTCTTCTGGTTTCTTGGTTTAGATCAGACCCGCCCCATGATCCAATCAAGGGCCTCATGCATGCAAGGCAAGCACTCTACCACTGACTACATCCTCAACTTGTTTTGCTTCAACAGGACTGGAAAGCAGCCACTCAAAAGAACTGATCCATTCATCAATCAGTTCAAGCATGTAATACAAGGACTAAACATTATAGGAATTTATGAAATAGTTCTCTTAAAAATCCAAGACATCCAGATAAGGTGGCATGCACCTGTAATCCAAGCAACTCAAGAAGCTGAAGCAGGAGGATCTCAGATTTGAGGGCAACCTGGCACCTCAGCAAGAACTTGTCCAAAATAAAAAATAAAAAAGGGACTATAGGAGTGACTCAGTAGTAGAGCGGTAAAGTACTCATAGGTTTGGTCCCCAGTAACAATACAACAGAACAGTAATATGTTCTTTAATCTGAAAACCAGAAGTCTGTGTGTGAAATTCTGACCTCCCAACAACAGAACCTGACATCCCTGTAGAATTCTGTTAAAGTTTTTTGGTGGTGGGGATCAAACCCAAGGCATGTCACATTCTAAGCCAAGTGTTCTGCCTCTGAACTACACTCCAAGCCCAAGAATTCTAGACTTTTTAGATACTAGTTTAGGTCTTCTGAATGTTATTTCTTTTGTTCTAAACTCAGAATCTGCTCTTCTGCATGAATTGCATGGGTACGAGGCTTAGACCTCAGCATGCAACCCAGCCCTCTAAGCATGAAGACTGCAACAGTTGTAGACATGAAGTCTACCTTTCCAAATACATACTGTGGAGATCAATGAGACCCAGCTCTACAGGCATGGAAGTTGAATCTCTGGGCATGAAGCCTAGACATCTAAGCATGAATATTTGCCTGTCCATGTAGAATATGGCTCTTCAAATGTAGAACCTGGAAGCCAGATGTGATGGTGCATACCCATAATCTCAGCATTCAGGAGACTGAGACAGATGGATCTCCATGAGTTCAAGGCCAGTCAAAACTACATAACAAGATTCTATCTCCAAAACAAAAACAACAAACAAACAAGCAAACAAACAGAACCTGGCCCTACAACATGGATTCTTAATTTCTAGCCACAGAGCATCTCTCCAGGTGTGGTCATTTCCAGGCTTGAAATGTAGCACTCTAGGATTGGAACCTTTACTTTTACATGTGAATTTTTACCCTCTCCAGGCAGATAATTAGCTTTCTGAGCAGGTTTTGTGTGTCTCTGTGACATCTCTCTCTCTGTGGGACTGGAATGTGGCCTCATCTGGCTCACCAGGGTTGAATCTTGCCATCTTGATATAGACGCCCACCTTGCAGGTATGGCATAGACGTCCACTAGGCAGGGACCAAGGCTTTGCATTTATGAAAATGGATCTGTGAAATGAAATTTGACTCTTCAAGTAAAGTACGTGGCCTAAAATGGGAGGGGGGACAGAATCTGGCTTTCCGAGTGTAGAAAGTAAATCTAAAAGTAATTGGGCTTTAATTATTTATTTCAAAGTTTTTTTTATCAGTACTTGTTTGCAGCTCATAATGATCACATTTGTCATAGGGAATTGGTATACATACATACATAACACATCTTAATTCTTTTTACTTCCTCTTCCTCTCCCTGGCCACATCCTTGACCCCTATTTATAAAACTATAGCTAGGTATAGTGGCATACAGCACATAAAGAGGGCTGAGGCAGGAGGATCATCTCGAGTTTGGGGCTGGCCTGGGCTACATAGTAAGTTCAAGGCCAACCTGGATTATTTAGCGAGACCTTGTCTCAAAAAAGCAAAACAAAATTAAGTAAAATAAAACAAAGCTGGAACTCAGCACACCATCTGTGGGATCTCAGTCTCTAAGCATAAAAGTTGTCCTGCAACAATGAACCCAGCACTCTGTATGTGAAACCTCAATGTCCAAGTATGGAACATGACCACACCAGTGTGGAAACTGGAGCTCCAGGTACAGAGCCTGCAACTTCAGTCATAGAATCTGGTCCACTCAGGAAAACTGGACTACCAGGTATGTAGCCTGTGCATGAGGTGAGGAACCCATGCATCTCATGCATATCCAGTCCATGTAAACATGCATTTAGGCCTTCAGGTGCACCATGCTTTAAAAATTATGAGCTCTTTCTCTCCTGGCTTGTAGCCTGGCCTGGGCCTCTGTGGCCTTCTGGTAGAACCTGCATGCTCTCTGGCCCACTAGCTATTGTACCCAGCCATCTAGGCCTGGAATCTTGCCTTCCGTATACAAAATCTGCACTCCTAGCATGAACGGAGGCTTAGTAATCATGAAACATGTTGTACCAAATCTGAATCACAAGGAAATCATGTGGGCGAAATATGGTATGTTCCCCAACAGCTCATGTATTAGAGCTTGATCTGCAGCACAGCAATGTTCAGAGAGGAGGCTTAGAGAGGGACTGGGCTGTGAGATTACTGACCTCATTAATGGATCAGTTCATGGTTGAATTCATACAGAATGGGCTTCTAAGAGGCGAGGCCCAGCGGAAGTAGTATGTCACCAGCGGTGTGCCTTTGAGGACCCTGGCTCCTTCCTCACTGGCTGTCTTCCTGCTACCTCTGCTTCCTGGCTGCCATGGGTTGAGCAGCTTTTCTCCACCATGCCCCTCCACAGGGTTGCTTCTGCCTTGGAGCCAGCCAACTATAAACTAAAACCTCTCAAACTGTGACACAAAATAAATATTTTCTCCTTTTTTTAAATTTATTTTTTATTTATTTTTAATTTAAAAAAATTTTTTTAATTTTAAAGATAGTAAAATACAGCCGGGCATGGTGGCACACACCTTTAATCCCAGCACTCGGGAGGCTGAGGTAGGTGGAGCGTTGTGAGTTTGAGGCCGGCTTGGGCTACAACACGAGTGCAAGGCCGGCCTGAGCTACATAGTGCGACCCTGCCTCAAAAAACCAGGGCCGAGAGTTTAGCTCAGTGTCTTAAGCGCCTGCCCTGGCAGATGCGAGGTTGTGAGTTCAGTCCCCGGTGCCACAAAAAAAAAAAAAAAAAAAAAAAAAAAGATAGTAAAATACAACAGAACATAACAGAATAAAGTCAATCAAAACAAAGCAGTAGGACTGGTACAGAACTTCGAAGATTGATAATGTGAGTACAATAGCTACTATAACATACCTTGCTATCTTCAGATTAGCTGACCATTCCAACAGGTGTAGTAGAATTGAACCAAAAACAAAACAAAACAAAATCAATAAAAA
>RJWM01028997.1:0-24954 GCA_004363535.1 Dasyprocta punctata | reverse complement strand
TTACTAGGTTGATGGCATCCCCAGAGAGGGCACGAAAGTGCTGTGTATGGTGCACCCCAAACCTTGCCCTGTACATCTCTTCTACTTCACTATCCCTGAGTTGTAACCTTTATCAACCCCTAAGCATAAAAAACTGATTCCCGAGTTCTGAGAAGAATTCTTTTTAATTAATGAACAGTGCAAAAGGGTTAGGAATCCCCGATTTACAGCTGGCTTGTCAGAAATGTAAGCAGCCCAGGACTTGCAATTGATCCCAAGTGGGGAACAGTCTCCTAGCTAGAGAAGACCTTAAACTGTGGAGGCTGCACTCACTCCTACAAGTTAGTGTTGGTATAAAACTGAGTGATTGAGCATGAGAAAACTGTTGCAGTCAGGGTCTGCAAGGAAAACAATGTAATACAGGACACAAAATTTTAATACTATTCTATAGTAGTCACCCGAAGAGTCAAATACAAATGAGTGCAGGAAATCTGTCCACACACTAAAACACACAACAGAATTCTAAATATGACCCTCCTTAATTTAAAACAAAAAAGTAATGCTAATGGACACACAGCTTTGAAAGGATTTGGCAGGTGTAAAGTTCCATCAGTTGATTTAAAATATGGAGATTACCAGGCAGGATGGATCCAAACCCACCAGAGCCCTTAAAAGCCAAGGCCATCTAGTATTGGAAGGAGAAGGTGACTGAGATTTGAAGTAAAAGAACTTGACTCAAGGTTGCTGGTTGGTGGATAAAGGGAGCGTGTGGGAAGGAACGCAGGCAGCTTTACAGCTGAGAGAGGCTCTTGGCTGTCAGCCAGTGAGAAACTGAGATGTCAGCGTCCAGCTGAAGAGAACTAAAATCCAGAGGGCATTATGCCAAGTCCTCCTGGCCCCAAGCTCCCTGAAGCTATGGTCTACAACCTCACTCAGACATGGTCCTGAAGTAAAACCATGAAGGGAGTAAAACACCAAGGATTTATAACCTAAAGAGAAGGATTAATGTAAAAAGAACTGCACAAAACAAACTTTGATAGGGAATTATACTTTAAGTCAATTCATGAGACAGAAAAGAAACTCATTAACACAGTAAATACTGAGATAACAAAAGTAGAAGTCTCTTCTTCATTCAGTGCAAAACAGTCAACCACTGGAAGTAACATAAACTTTCTTTGCAAAACTGAGTTTAGAGTGTGAGTTTTTCACCTTGATACAGTTGTGAAATAAATAGCAATTCCTGCATAGCTCAGAAATCAAAGCAAAACTAAAGCTATAAATTAGTGTAATTCTTTAACTTGCAGTGACCTAAAAGTTCTTACCTGCACAAGATTTACATAGATAAGTAAATAGAAAGGTTTCAAATATTTCATCATGCATATTGGTTAACATGTAACTAGAAGCAAAACACAGTAAATTGCACTCTAATGAAAACTTCAAAACCTTGAAAACTGCTCTTGCTTTTATTTCCCTATTCTAAATTGAGAAAAATATTACATGCCCATAGAGGTATGTAATGTGATAATGGAATAGGTTGTGTTTTATGAAGAGATTGTAAAACCCATGAAAAGTTGCCCACAGCCAAAAGGAAATTAGGCCAAGCATAAAAAGCACATAGCCAGTGGAAAATAAGAATTTTAATAAAATTGAAAATACAACCCATTTCTCTCTTTCATACTTCTTCAGGCTACCAGTGTTCTTTTCCAACCTTGGTTCATTGTTGTAACATTGATAAGTCCGAGGCAAGCATATGGTTTTGAGAGCTGCCAAATAATTTAGGATGCTATATAAACTACGAAAGCTAATATGGCAGAGCGAATTCATTTATAGCATTAAATTTGGTTGTCATATTAATGGCATAATACATTATGTCACTAAAAATGAATATTATTTACATGAAAGTTTTAAAATAAATTAATTGCTTTTGAGATAAAGAAAACTGAGAAATAATTTCCATCCTTTCAACACACAGTCAAGGAGAAGATTAAGAAGGAGAGGATTCAGAACTGTATCAGGAGTGGAAATGCTTAAATAAAATGGAAAATCTGAAATCTGTGTCAGTCCTTCTTGATTTTAACTTTGTGCACTCTATCAGGTAGAAATAATTAGTAACAGAGTGCATATATTCTAAAGGGAAAAATTATTCTAAGAAAATAACATTTGTCTACTTAAATTATTTATATTGCAAAGATTACCATCAAAATCAGGTAGCAAAAAATGCCAGCACTTTCCAGATGGGCTTCCTTTGCTTCTACATTAAATAGAACAAGTCAGAAAGGATTAGTCAGTTAAAGGATATTCCAGCTGGAGTTGACTTCATACAAACTAATACCAACTTGTATTTCTCTTTTCTCAACTCCTACTGGCCTTTGTTAGGCTGAGTTTGGTTGAAGCTGAGACATTTCAAGATTCACACAAGACTATGGCCAGGCAAGGGGAGTACTCAGAGCAAATGGTTCTCCTGGAACACGAGCTCCATTGTCATCAAACCTCTCCATAGCATGTCTTACCTTTTTCATTGCTAAGATAAAATCCCCAACACCCAAGGTCAAATGGGGAAAAGTTTAGTTAGCTCACAGTTTGAGGAGGTTTCAGTAGATAATTGAGTGGCTCCAAGGCAGGATGGCACATGGCAGAGGAGAAACCATTCATAGTGGCAGAAAACAGCAAAAACAACAAGAGAGGAAGGGGAAACAAGCATCTTTCTGCCCCTTTCATCTTATCTAGACTGCTAGGATTAAGGTGGTGCCAATCTAAACAGTGGACTGATCCAGCAAACACCCACCCATAATCCCAACATCCTTAATCCCAGCACTTAACCATGAATCAGTCACAAACTCTAGATTCAGCTGCCTATGAAAAAGCCCCCTCTAAAAGTATATGAGGCTTTGGGGTGCCATGTAGATAAAAACGATAACATGCAGGTACACTCACATATGACACAACACTGCTGTGGAAGTGAAAGTGTTTTGTACATTAGGTGAGTTTAGATGAAAGAGTCCCAAATCACAGGTTAATTTCTGTGCCTACCACAGTTTATTCCTTCCCAGGGTTTCAAAACTATGTAGAGGAGTAGAATGAGGTAATGAATGAACACTTTTTTTGTAAACCCCTGGCCTCATTTAATTCTTTAGGGTTGTGTATTACTCACATGGACAAATGCTGACTCCTTCAACAGGCTGGGTGGTTAGATGCATTCTGTACAGAATGTGGCTCCTTCCTTAGTGTGGTAATCTACACTGATACAGCCACAGAGCTGGTGGAAATTTGTTTCCTTGGGCTCAGCAGTAAGTTAAATTAAATTCTGAAGACTGCAGAGCTAAAGAAATAATACAGTCTGCTGACAGAGCATGGACAGCTAACAACCACAGGGAATAAAGGGAATATTGTATGTGTATGTGTGTGTATCTGTGTGTGTGTGTGTGTGTGTGTAAATAATCGACCTTTTACATTAACACTTTTCCATTCTAGCATAGGAATTAAACCCAATGGCTCACTGAGGATCATCAACCTACCAAAAACTAATTACTGGGTCATAATAATAGGCATTGATTTTAAACACAGCTACCCATTGGCTTGCCATCTTTAAGCCTACTCTGTTAAACAGCGCTGAGTCTCTACTTGTCTGAAACAGTGTTGACAAATGAACTTCAAAACCACGAAGGCAGGTTGCCATGGAGGGTGGCATTGTAAGGGTATGACTAAAAGTTTCACAACCTGAAAAGGAGAACAAGAGCCCAAAATAAAAACAAAGGTTTATCAAAAGGGGTGAAAACTTAGACAGACAGACAGACAGACACAGATGTATGTATGCATAAATAGATAGATGGACAATAGATGAGAGAGAGAGAGAGGAAGAGAGAGAGAGAGGACACAGATAGATAAAATATAGGAAGCTCATGTGTAAATTCCAAGTCTGATGTGAGGTTAAAAGTTCCCAAAGGAAGTCCACTAAGGAAGGGAAGATGCGTGTGAGTTGAGAGTTAGACTGACAGTCTGAGACCACGACATGAACCTGAACACATGAGAACAGACTGGAGCCTGCACCAGTTCATAGCAACTCTGGTCTGGAAGGGAAAGTGAACCGCAGTGGAAGCTGATGCCTTTCTCCATGGAACCAAACATGTCTTTGGACCACAAGCTGAAAACACTGAAAGAAGATCCAAGGGAAGGAAGCATCTGCAACAGAAGTGACTGCTGAGGACCCATAATGTCCATCGCCAGGATGTGAGGAAAATGCCCACTGCTTGACTCCATTCTGCAAATCTCATCACATAAACTTCTTTTTGAGAAACCTTTGGTACTTTGTATCTTTCAAGGGAATTTTCTTCTTCATCTATGTTGTCATATATGGGGTCTCGCGCTCTCATCCCTCAGATCAGCGAGGCTAAAATTTTATCAGGTTTACTGATCATTGCAAAAGACAACTTTTGCTATCTCCCTCTCATTTTTTTTAATTTAGATTTTCTTTCATTTATTTTAAGTTTAACTTGCTCTTCCTCATATAGGATTCTTTTAATATGGTCTTGAGGTTACTAATTTAAATCCTTTATATATATATATAATCATGTATGTATAATATATGTATATTATCACATACATACATGTTTAATGTTATAAATTACACTATAAGTACTGTATTATTCATAATATAAATATTACTATTTTCCTTTCATTTTCATTATATTTAAAATTCCTTTAGTTTCCCTTTTGATTTCATTTTTGTTCCATAAATTTTTTAGGAGTGTGCTACTTAATTTCCAAATGTTCAGCAATTTTTTTGACTTTTTATTATTCACTTTTAGTTTTTTTCCATTATGGTTGGAATTTACTGGAACTTATTTTTATGGCCTGTAAGTTGTCTATTTTATAAATGGTTCATATGTGTGTGAAAAGAATATATAATTTGCCCTTTTTGTAGAAACATTCTATGACTATCAGTTAGGCAAAGTTGACTGATATTGTTTCAACTTTTCATATTCCCAGATTTTCTTTTTCTGCCTATTTGATCATTTAATAAGAGAGGTATTGAAACCTCTGAATGTACTTGTAGGTTTATCTACACTTCCTTGTGTTAGTTTTGCTTTTTGCGACCCACAATTTGAAACTCTGTCAGTTCGACAAACATTCAGGATACTATAGACTTTCTCACCTTAACACTTTTATTATTAAGAAGTGACTTTCTTTATGCTTGCAACTATTCATTAATTCAGAATCTCTTTGACTGATATTAATGTCATCACAGTGTTAGTAGATCACCCATCCTTGTATGATTAGTCTACTGTGTCTCCATATTTAAATTAAGATTCTTTCAAACTATTCTCAGATATTACTTTTAGGTTTAATATGACTTCGGCCTTCTATTTGGGGGTTTAAACACTTTACCTTTTATTTGCATGTATGATGGTTGGATTTAAATGTATAAGATTAGGATTTGTTTTCTGATTTTGCAAACGTTCGAGTGCCATTTCCAATAATGTCCACTTTACTAAATGTAGAATTTAGGAGTAAATGACAATACAGCATTCTAAATAATAGCACAATTTTCTACATTTTCTGTTTTCTTTTGTTTTTGTCTTTATATTCTTTTTTTATTTAAAAAAACAAAACAGAAAAAAGATAGAAGTAATACAGAATTTCAAAAAAACAGTAAGAAATCAATACTAGTCAATATATTACATATTGTTATCTTAGAATTAGTTGTTCAAGCTACGAGATCTAGGCATAAAATATGATCAGGCAATCAGACAATGGCAACACAAGCTATTTTTTCTGATGAACTAACAGAGAATTAGTAGTATAGCTATCTACCTTGCACACTTATACATACATACAGTTATATGAGTATATCTGCAAATATATAATCTTTTCCTTTCTTCCATTTCTTCTTTCCCCTACCCCAGTTGTTCTTTAATTTTGAACACTTTCTTTCCCTTTCCTTACTACAATATCTATTGTGCATTTTGTATCTTATTACTCTTTCAGATTTTTTTTTCCCCAGCACCGGGGATCGAACTCACAACTTCACACCTTCCAAACAGGCACTTAAGCCATTAAGCCAAACTCCCGATCATTTTCAGGTTTTTTAAAATTTTTATTTATTTTTTATACTAGGGAGACAATGTGGTATTTACACAAGAGAGTCTGATTTATTTCACTTATGAACATAATCTCAAGTTGCCTCCATTTACCGATAAAAGCCTCAAGATCATCCTTTTTATAGCTGAGTAATATTTCATTGTATAAAAATACTACATCTTTTTCATCCATTCTGTGTTTGATGGGCGTTTTGGTTGTTTCCAAGATTTAGCTATTCCAAATTGTGCTGCTGTAAACATGGTGCACATATATTGCTGTGACATGACACTTTCAATTTTCCTGGGAAAATAGCCAGAAGGGGAATAACTGGATTAAAAGGTATTTCCAATTTTAGTTTTTTGAGGAATCTCCATACTAATTCCCACAGAAGTTGCACCAGTCTACACTCCCACCAACAGCAGAGAAGGGTTCCTTTTTCTCTACAGCCCCACCAACATTTGTTATTAGTTGATTTCTTAATACTAGTCATTCTCTCTTGGGTGAGGTGGAATCTCAGTGTTGTTTTAATTTGCATCTCTCGAATGACCAGTGCCGTTGAATATTTTTTTTACATATTTATCTGCCATTTGTATTTCTTCATCTGAGAAGTGTGTGTTCATCTCAGATGCCCATTTTTAGATTGGGTCTTTGAACTTGGTGGGCCCGATGTTTTTTAATTCTTTATATGTTCTGGATGCAAGCCCTTTGTCTGAAGGACAGTTGGCTAAAATTCTTTCCTATTCTGTGGGCTTTCTATTCACTTTGTTGGTGATCTCTTTTGGAGTGCAAAAGTTTTTTAATAAAATGAGACCCCAGTTGTTGATTCTTTGAAGTACTTCCCATGCAGTTTGCATTTTGTTCATGAATTCTTTGCCTACCCCTATGTCTTCAAGATTTTTACCTACCTTGTCTTCCAGTAAATTTAGTGTTTCTATTTTAATATTCAGATCTTTGAACCATTTTGACTTTAATTTAGTGCATGGTGATAGACATGGGTCTAGTTTCAGTCTTCAGCATGTGGAAAGCCAATTTCTACAGCACCACTTATTAAAGAGGCTATCTTTCTTCCCGTGAACATGTTTAGTGCCTTTGTCAAATATAAAGTGGCTGAGTGTCTTTGTAGTTGTATTTGCAACTTCTAATCTGTTTCATTGATCCTCAGGTCTATTTTTTTGCCACTACCATGCTGATTTTATCATTGTAGTTTTGTACTATAATTTCAAGTCAGGGATTGAGATGCCTCCTGCCTTGGTTTTTTGCCTAGAACTGCCTTTGCTATTCTAGGTCTCTTCTGGTTCCAGATGAATTTTGGAAGTGTTTTCTCTACATCTGTAAGATATGTTAATGGCATTCGATTGGGATTGCATTAAATCTACATAACAGTTTTGGGAGTATGGCCATTTTTACAATGTTGGTTCTCCCTAACCAAGAGCAAGGGATATCTTTCCATTTTCTAATATCCTTTTTAATCTCCTTTTTTAGAGTATTATTAGTTTTTAGCATATAGGTGTTTTACATTCTTTGTTAGGTTGATTCCAAAGTATTTCACTTTTGGATGCTACTGTGAAAGGTATTACTTCCTTAATTTCTCTCTCAGTGAGTTTGTCGTAAGTGTACAGGAATGCTATCAATTTTTGAGTGTTGACTTTGTATCCAAGCACACTGTTGAATTTGTTTATTAACTCTAGTAGCCTTTTGATAGAGTTTTTAGGGTCTTCTATGTAGAGTATCATGTCATCTGCAAATAGTGATTATTTAACTTCTTCCTTTCGTATCTTTATTCCTTTTATTTCTCTCTCTTGCCTGATTGCTCTAGCTAATGTTTCCAGAACTATATTGGCTAGGACTGGTAATAGTGGACATTCTTGTTCTGTCCCTCATTTTAGAGTGAAAGCTTTAAGTTTTTTACCATTTAATATAATGTTGGCTGTTGTTTTTTCATAGATGGCTTTCATCAGATCGAGGTAGATGCTATCTATTCCAAGATTCTGCAAGGTTTTTATCACGAACAAGTGTTGGACTTTATCAAAAGCTTTTTCTGCATCTATTGAGATAATCATGTGATTTTTGTCTTTTGATCTGTTGTTGTGGTGTATTACATTTATTGATTTGCACATGTTAAACTATCCCTGCATTCCTGTGATAAATCCCACTTGATCATGATGTATAATCTTCTTGATGATTTGCTGAATTCTATTTGTCAGTATTTTATTGAGAATCTTTGCATCAATGTTCATTAGGGAGATTTGCCTATAGTTGTCCATTTTGTTTGGGTCTTTCTTTGGTTTTGGTATCAGAGTAATACTTGCCTCCAGGAATGAGTTAGGGAGGATTGCTTCCCTTTCAATTTTATTGAAGAGTTGGAGTAGTATTGGCATTAAATCTTCTCTACATTTCTCCTAGAATTCAGCTGTGAGAATCCATCAGGACCTGGGCTTTTCTTTTGGTAAGTTTTTAATCACATTTTCAATTTCAGAAGCTGATATTGGGTTATTCAATATTGTTATATCTTCTTGACTCAACTTTAGTAGTTCATACATTTCTAAGAATTTGTCCATTCCCTCTGTGTTTTCTCCCTTATGTGAGTAAAGATTTTCAAAATATATATTCATGATATTTTGAATTTCCATGGCATCTGTAGTAATTTCTCCCTTTTCATTCCTTATTGCATGAATTTGTGGGTTTTTTTCTTTTGCTTGATAAGGTTGGCTAGAGGTTTATCAATTTTGTTTATTCTCTCAAAGAACCACTCTTTGTTTCATTAATTCTTTGTACTGTTTTCATAGCCTCAATTGCATTAATTTCTGCTCTGATATTTACAATCTCCTCTCTTCTATGAACTTTGGGTTTCACTTGCTCTTCTTTTTCTAGAAGCTTGAGGTGTAGCATTAGGTTGTTTATTTGTGCTCTTTCTGTTTTCTTGATGTGACAATTTGTTGCTATATATTTTCCTCTTAGGACCACTTTTTTTGTATCCTACAAGTTTTGGCACATTGTATCTGCAGTTTCATTGAATTTTAGGTATTGTTCAATTTCTTCTTTAATTTCATCTGTAACCCATTGGATGTTCAAGAGGTTATTTAATTTCCATGTGTTTATGTAGGTTTTGCAGTTTCTTTTACCATTAATTTTCAATTTCAGTGAAGTATGATCAGATAATATACATGGGACAATTTCAATCCCTTTGTATTTACTTAAGCATGTACTGTGGGCTAACATATGGTCTATTTTAGAGAATATCCCATGTGCAACTGAGAAAAATGTGTATTCTCCTGTTGTTGAGTGGAACACTCTGTAAACATTACTAAGTCCTTTTGTTCACAGGTTAGATTCAGTTTGGTTGTTTCTTTGCCAACTCTTTGTCTAGTTGATCTATCTCCATGTGACAATGGGGTATTAAGGTCCCCTGTTATTATTGCATTATTGCGTATTTGCTTTTTCATGTCCATTAGTATTTGTCTTGTATATTGGGTGCTCCTGTATTTGGTTCATATATATTTAGGATTGTTTTGCTCTTCCTCTTGAATTTTCCCCCTCACAAGCATGTAGTGACCTTCTTTATCTCTTTTGATCGTTTTTGGTTTGAAGTTTACACTGTCTGCAAACAGAATAGCTACGCCCACTTTTCTCTGGGTTCCTGTCCTGTAGAATATTGTTTTCCATCCTTTGACTCTTAGTTTCTGAGTTTCCTTTTGAGTCAGATGTGTTTCTTCTATACAACATATTTTTGCATCTTGTTTCTTAATCCATTCTGTTAGCCTATTTCTTTTAATTGGTGAATTGAGGCCATTTACATTGATGGATATAACTGATATGTACTGGCTTAACTTTATCATGTTATTTTTCTCTTGCTAGTTTCCTGCTTTTCCCCCTTGTTTAATTGTTTACCCTGCCTGGTCGTATTTTTTTTTGTTTGTTTGTTTTGTTGTTGTTGTTGTTGTTGTTGCTTTCTGTTGTTCTGGGAATTGTAGTCATTTTTATCTCTCTGGTTTGTCTTTCAGTATTCTTTCTAGGTTTGGCTTGATGGACATGTATTTCTTCAGTTGCTCTTTGTCATGGAAGTATCTTATTTCTCATTGAAGTTTGAAAGAAAGTTTTGCAGGGTAAATCAACCTGGGTTGAAGTTGTTTTCTTTCAGGGCTTGAACTACTTCACTCCAAGCTTGTCTTAACTTGAGCCTTTGTGCTGAAAAGTCTACTGTAATTCTAATGAGCTTTCCTTGATAGGGGAGTTGTGTCTTTTCTCTAACAGCTTTTAGTATTCTGTTTTTAAGCTGTATGTCTGGGAGCTTAATTATTATATGTCTGGATGTAGATTTATTTTGATTATGACCATTTGGTGTGCTATATGCCTCACTTATCTGCATACTTGATTATTTTCTCATGTTTGGGCAATTTTCCAGTATTACCCCTGGGAATACTTTTTTTTTTAACTCAGTTGCATTGACACCTGCATTTTCATTGATGCCTATCAGTCTTATATTGTTTCTCTTTGCATCATCTTGAAGCTGTTGAATTGTTATTTCATGCTCTCTTGCTCGTTTTACAAGTTCTTTCCTTTCATGATCGCCAGCTGTGATCCTGTCCTTGAGGTCTGAAAGTCTATCCTCAGCTTCATTTAAATGGGTTCGCCAGCTTCCAAAGGAGTTTTGTATTTCCTGGATATCTCCTTGAGTTTTTTTCATGCATTCTATTTGCTTCCTAAGTTGCTCATTCAAGGTTTTGATCATTTTCCCATGCTCCTGTACTTTTTTATCTATGTCTTCACTAGCTATGCCAAATAATTCCTTTACTACAGTTGTTATTTCTTTCTTTACCTGAGAGATTATTTCTAATCTGATTTCCTCTATACCTTCATGGATTTGTTTCTTTATTCCATTTGCTATCTTTTCTGAAATTTCAGGTGTGTGACTTTCAATGTGCTCTATTTCAGTGTCCCCTATACTTGTTCCTGATGAACTGGATGTTTGAGATTGCATTTTGCTTTCTCATCTTGTCATTTTTCACCTCTTGGGTTAATATTTTGGTCTTTCAATCCCACTAATCTCTAGTGACTGTTGTGTGTGTCTTAGCATCCTACTCCATGGGTGATTTTTGTCCAACTGCTGAGTCCCTCAATGAAGCGGAGGGGCCAGTCACCTGGATTTCTCCTGCAGGTTCTTTTGGGTGAGTCTTATATACTCCCTAGGCTGACTAGCCTAAGAGTATTGATGTAAGCCAACCCTTAGTTTCTATTGTCACTGTGGGTTTAGGCTTTTCCTTGCTGCCAGATTTACCTGGCTATATTATGTGCCTCAGCTGAGACCCTACTGTGTCACAGGGAGTCTCCTAGTCCCTTTCAAGCTTCTCCAGGTTGGGGAAGGGCTTGTCAGCCCACTTCTCAATCCACCCAGTGTTTTCTGTATGGAAGAAGGACTTACTCACACTTTTGCTGGGCTTCCAAAGTCGTACAATTGAGGGGTAGGGCTCGTTGCTGCTCCTGCTGACCACTGATGTCCTCTACTTGAGGGGGAAATTCCCCACATAGGTGCAGACCTGCTGATGTCCTCTGTGTGGGTGAGGGGTTGCTGAGGCTTCCACCAGCCACCAGGGTTCTGCAGGTGTTTGACAGGATGCTGATGATCCCTGGGTCATTGAAGACATGGGTGTGGAGAGGGAGGTGCTGCCATCAATGATCTGCAGGCTGCTGAGATCTCTGGGGTGGGGGAGTTGTTGGCAGGGCAAAGGTCCACTTGCCCTGCTGCTGAGGTCTCCAGGGTGGGGTAGATGCTGGCAACACGAAGGTCTGCTCACCACGCTACAGGTGTCTCTGCGGTGGGGGAGGTGGTGGTGGTGCGATGTTCCACTCACCCTGCTGCCGAGGTCTGTGGGGTGGGTGGAGGTGCTGGCAGGGTGAAGGTCCACTCACCCCGCTGCCAAGTTCTTCAGGTTGGGGGAGGTGCTGGCAGGGCGAAGGTCTGCTCACCCTGCTACAGAGGTCTCCAGGGTGGCTTGTCTTTATATTCTAATCCTAATAATAGTAACTCTAGATCATGTTCTAGAAATTTACATAATGTTTCATCTAGACAATGAGGGGTTTCCAGTTGTATTTAAAATCCAGACATTAATACCTGAGTAGATTCAGATATTATATGATCAGTGTTATGGTTTGTGTCTAGGTGGCCCCCCAAGCCTGATGTAGTCATGGAGGCAATGAATCTAGCATTTGTGATTGGTTCATCATCTAGCACTGGGATCGGTGGTGTGAGTGCTGCAGCTGCCCACAGGCAGAGCCCACATACTGTGTAAGGGAGGGAAGAATGCTGTTTTCTCTCTCTCTATTGCTCTTTTCATTCTTGCCATTTGTGGCAGCCATGAACAGTTGCCCCTCAGCCATAACATCTTGCCTTGGAACCAGCTGAGTATGGACTGAAACCTCCAAAAAACTGTAAGAAATAAACCTTTCCTTCCTTCATGTTGGGTGTCAGGTATTTTGTCTCAACAAAAAGAGAAAAGTAACCAAGACAATCAGGTAGCTGTGCATTACTATTATTAACCATGATATGTCAACCCTTCATTCTGCCTAATAAGGAGAAGTCCTTGGCGCCTCAAAAGCCCTAGAAGATTTTTAACAAATTTTATACAATTCAACCCAATTCTAGTCAGTGTTTTGATAAGGAAAACTTAGTAAAAACAAACTGCAACTCCATGCCCAATGTTTAGGATTAGAAATGAACTTACACAATACATGCTGGAAATATATGCTGATTAAATTTTATTTTCAATACTCTCCATGCTTTCTTCTATTCATAATTTGTCAAGTAACTATTCAACTCTTGCTGTCTCTGTGAAAATACTTGTCTGGAAGAAAGCATCCATGCTACTAAAATACCCTCTACAAATCTTACTTTTGCTTTCTTTTTACTTAGGGTTCAAAAAGGAACCTAGCCTCTTATTTAGCTTACATAGTAGAAGATGTGTTTAGAACGAAGGAGTTTTCAAGCTACCTTTCATGCTGCTTCCTCTATAACTCTTTGAATGAAAATTTGAAAGTGAAACTTTATGTTATCAAGGGACTCTGGTTAGAAACAATGAGAAATTTTATTGAAATATGATTTTCAGCAGTAAGCAACACACAAAGACTGGGAGTCAGGAAGAAATCTGGAGACCTGATTCTGGCTCAAAATCTCAACTCCCACTTTATAATCTTGGATATAAATTTCTTGGAATGTAGTTTCCTCATTTGCAAAACTGTGATAGTTAAAAGTACAGTGATAATCCACAGCACTCAACGTACAGACTCAATATGAAAAGGTTGGTGAATAGAAATATCTATTCTCCAGAGACACTTTTCCTAATAAATACTTACCAACTTTTATCTACCTACTCACCTATAATGTCAACATTGAGTTTCCTTATCATAAATTTATTTCTTAATAATATTATGATTAATAATGAATATTGCTCCAGATGCAAAAATGAATAACAAAAGAGGATAATAACAGAATTGAAGACTAAGGATAAATAGTTATATACAGAACAAAATGAAACAAACCAAAATAAAATGAAAGTTATGTGTTAATCAACAATAATAGTATACTGGCCATAAGGAATAAAACTCCATAAAGCCTGAGCATAATTATCTAAACTTTATTTTTATTTATTATTTTTATTTATTCGGACATGTTTGCAGTACATTCATTTTACAATCATTTTGGGGAGTGGGTACACGTACATACTACAGCTTGTTTCTTTTCTTTTTAAATTCCCTTCTCTCCTTCCTCCTTCCTGTTCTCATTTCTCCTTCCCCCTTGTTATTTTGGTTGATGATCTTAATTCATGTTTGTAGTATATAATGTCCACATTCACTGAGGTTATTAAGATCCTCTACATGACCTGGCTACACTCTGCCTATTTTCCCAACCCACTTCCTTGTCCCTCACCCTTCGTCCCCTGTTTGAGATCCCATCTACAACAAATCCATCCCCTTGTCTCCTATCCTTCCTTTCTTTTTCTCTTAGATTGTACTTGGCTTTCTCAAGTGAGAGATATCATAAAGTATTTAACCTTGTGTGTCTGACTTATTTCACTTAACCCTATATTTTCCAGATATACATCCATTTTCCTAAAAATGCCTCAAATTTGTCCTTCATAGCTGAGTAGAATTCCATTATATAGATATACCACATTTTCTTCATCCAATCATCTGGTGATAGACATATAGGCTGCTTCCAGGATTTAGCTATTATGTATTGGTTGCTACAAATATTAGTATACATGGGTCACTGCAATATGATCTTTTAAGCTCTTTCAAGAAGACAGGAGGATAACTGTCTTCTGGAAGGAGGATAACTGGATCATATAGAATTTCTAATTTTATTACTTTGAGAAACTCCAAACTGATATCTATAAAAGCTTTATTAACTTACATTTCACTTTGTAATATTCAATTAAAATTTCCCAACATCTTTTCACAGCTTGATAGTTCTTTTCCTTTTAAGATTGAATAATATACCATTATCTATCCTATCATTTAAAAATTCATCTATTGAAAGAAATCCTAATTACTTCCATGTTTTGCCAATTATGACAAAAGCTTCTATGCAGATTTCTGTGCAGGGTTTGTTGTAGAAGTAAGTATTGCATTCATTTGGTAAATACCAAAGGGGTATGAATGATGGTATGCAAGAGTATGTTTACTTTGGTAAGGTAATACCAAACTGTCTTTCAAAGTGGCTGTATCATTTTATAATCCAGCAGCAATGAATGAGTTTTCCTACTACATCTCACTCTTGTCAGTGTATGGTGTTGGTGCGTTGGATTTTGACCATTCTAGTTGGTGCATAGTGTTCTCACATTATCTTTTAATTTGTAGTTTTCTGATGATACATGGTGGTAACCATCTTTTCATGCCTATATTTAAATAGGGATTCAAATTACTAGAATATAATTGCTCTAGAACCTGCATTGCTATCGCAATAAAATTGTGTTTATCCAAATAATCCTGAAGATTTTTGTGTTTTAATAACAACTTGTATGTGAAGCACTTTAATTTCTTAGAGCCAACCTGATGCACACCGAACTGAAAAACATGAATCTTGGTTTCAAACAAAATTGCTCAGATTTGGAAGTTTCTTCTGTAGATCAGATATTTTATATACACATTCAGATATGATACTAAACATAGTAGGTAGGATTCTACAATCTTGTAAGCAGTTAATTTGTGGCAGATGAAATGAAATTCATCAGGAAAAATTCCATTTATGAACCTGAAAATTTTTTTAAATTTTGCCACATTGTAAGGATTGTTTTAATATATTACCTCATTCAAACTTATAATGAGGAATGTATTTTCTCAGTATCACTTGTAATTTCCTCAGTGATTCAAACAGAATAGTAAGAGAGTCCATCCTCTAAGGAAGCTATTTTGAGAATCACACAAGAGTTTAAAGTAAATTCTTTTGTAAGTATTGCACTGGGCCAAACATGGAAACACTCCATGTCTCTTAAAGGGGACAGAGGAGAAAGCAATTTTTAGATAGTATCTGCTTGTGCCATATATTTTGGATGATTTAATTCAACTAATACAATAGTCTGCTTTTGATATGAAGCAGCACATTTTATTATTTTAGCATCACTTTATTCCACAATGCAGCAACCAATGATTATAACTTAAATGAACTGAGATGCCTCAGCATTGAGTAAAGTAATATTTGTATCTTGAACACAATCTATAGTTGTCTTAGTTTACTTGCATTAAAATTAACATCCACAGAAGGTGCAATATTTAAAGGCAGAAGGTTAA
Organism: Dasyprocta punctata; assembly: GCA_004363535.1. Taxonomy (NCBI): domain Eukaryota; kingdom Metazoa; phylum Chordata; class Mammalia; order Rodentia; family Dasyproctidae; genus Dasyprocta; species Dasyprocta punctata. The sequence continues at coordinate 9,114 of RJWM01028997.1, read as the reverse complement.
ACTTACTTAGTTCCTTTTCCTAATTTCATTTCTCCCACTCACTTGCACTGGCAAATAAATACAGTAACACTGGCTTAATCCTTTTATTTGAGAACAATTCAGGTTGTAACTGGAAGCATTGGGCGCAATTTTGCTTCCATTCACAAATTCCACTTCTGGTAATGCACATGACTGCAGTCATCCTTCCCAGAATTGTGGAATGGATTAAATTCATGAACCAAGGCACCACTGTAATCTGATTTCTTTAAAATTACAAATTACAAACAAATTCAAGATTCGAAGTTCACTTACTTATTCAGGGTAGGATAATTGCTAGAAAGGTAAGATTGGTTATTTAAATTATTTTAATTAAATTTAAACAATTAAACTGTTTTGAAATGATTTCTAAATCATTTCAAAACACTTTAATATTTAAAATATTTATCAAATTAAAAGGCCCAAAATGAGCGCCATCACATACTCATATTTTATATTGTGTGGACTGTGAAGACTAACGTAAATTTATAAGCTTTAATTTCAATAAATAATAAAAGGTAAGACAGATTTTGTGAAATGCTTGTGTGAATTTCAGACTTCTGTAGTTTATTGGTAGGTAAAAGGAAGAAATCAAGATGATATTAGCTAGAAATATTAATTACTCAAAAATATAGATGATCAAATGCCTCCCAGACACCAGACAGGGATTTATTTTTGATATGACATATGAGTTATTTAGTGACTACCTGACTCAGTGTTAGGACAGGAAAAAAGGATGGCTGAAATATTAAAAAGTATTAAATGTCAGTTCTGACCTGTATTTTCCCTGTGCCTCCTTTAACTGATTAGGGTGATATAATTAAGTAAAAAGATGAATTTTGCTGTAGTAAAAAGGGGGGGGGATGAAAATTTTCAACCATAAAATAAACCCACTACAGGGTTTATTCTTTCTCCTCCTAATGCCACAGGAGTGTTTTCACTTAACTGTGTATACTTTCTCTTATATTCTCACATGTACACACATATGTACACATAAAGGGCGGGGGCTCCTTGCTTCTCTGCATATCAAAAAAAGAAGCCTCTGACAAGAACATGCCTGGCTTTTCATTGTTGGATATTCAGAAGGCATTTGGAAGAGGATTGCTGATTCCCGTCCCTAAGAGTAAATGGGACCGGCAAGGAATTGTCATTGCCTACATTTTTAAGGAATAATCAATGATTTTTTTAAGGGACAATTCCCCTGGAAATGCTACATCCTAGATCTTATAAGAAGATCATGTCTCAGGGGAATACATCAGTTGCCGTGAAAGAACTGGACTATGGTTTGAAAGCTGTCCTAATACTGATAGTTAACCTGTGTATATGTGTGTACATAATAAATTCAAACAAGTCTGAATATATCATAGCAAAAATGGAACCTCTAGAAAAAGAGAAGCACTTCTTTAAAAGTAGTATGTGAACTTTAATATTTATCATTTGTTACTGAATGGGCACAGTGATTTTACATGGTTTTCTACATGAATATTTTTATCAGATTTCGATACAGTTGTTAAATCCTCAAAACCTTGGTCAGATTTTTATACTCTCTCAGAGATATTAGTATACAGGAGCTCAGTGTATCCACAAAGAGAAAAATTGCAGTGAGCTATCTGCAAAGACTGCAGGCTTTGACAACAAAAATATTCAAAACTCAGTAAACATACTAGAAAACCTCAAGTAAGTAAAACCAGAAAAAACATAAGCAAATCTCAAAGAGTCTTAAACACTGGGCACAGGAGAAGTGTTTTCATGACTCAGTGAAAAGGTTAAGGTTTGAATTTGTTCTAATCATTTGATACAGGAATACCTGTGGTGAGGAACTGAGGTTCACAGCTTTTCTTTAGAAAGCTAGTAATTCTTCAGGGAAACAAAATCAACTAAAGGAACACTTCATAAAATAGGCTACAGAAACACATGTGCGAAATACATTTCCCACGAAAAAAATTTTGAGAAAAAAAAGTAAAACTGAAGAGAAAATAAATCATAAACGAAAGTAAGAAGATTTGAAGACAGTACAAGTATGTTTAAATTTTGAAATAACAGAATCATTCAAAGAATATTTAAAAAGTACCTTGGAACAAGTTTCAAAAGTAACTTTTTAAGGAACTTCTGAAAAAGATACTGTGAAAACAGAATGGATATACATGGATCAAATTAAATAGAACTGTTGTAAGTGAAAAATAGAGTCATTATGATAAAAAAAAGCCTCAGCAAATAAATTAATTTGTATTTTAAACACTTGAAGAGACTAACCATATAACACGCTAAGAAAATAATGGAAAATGTATGCAGAAAGAAGTCCCAAAAAGAAAGATACTATGAAAATTAAAAAGGAGAAAATATTTTGAAAGTGGGAAAGTCAAGTAGTTACTTTTATCTTCAGTATGCATAATTTTGCTCAACCCAAAAAGAGTACAGAGATTTTATTAATAAAATAGTTGCTATAAAATTTTAATTTCACTTCCTGTTATTAAGACTACTGAAACTGCAGACTTTTCCAGCTCAGAAGTAACCCTCTTTTTCAAGCTTCTCTATATTCTTTAGCTAATGAACCAAGCACTCATTACTGAACTCATCTTTTTATACTAGACCAGAAATACTGATTTCTTAGAAAAATGCCATCAGAGGCAAATACAGTGAAATATAAGTATGTATATACTGGAATCTCTTTATTTTCATTTAATATTTGAAATTTTTTTAAAATTAAAAAACATTTGAGCAGCAGTATATTCATTATAAGCATATGATACACCATTGAAAAATGTATAGATTAAAAATAAAATATATCCATAAGCAGGTTCCCCTATCAACCTATTTTTAAATGACATTATGTTGAAGTTATCAAAGTTGCTTTCCATTAAAATATAAATGAGACTGCAGCATCCTTAAAAAATGCATTACTTAATGTCAAATTGCTGATGTTTACACTGCATATTATCCTAAGTGCTTACATCTGGTGTTACCTAATGCAAATTAAAAATAAACAGAAAAAATCTTTTTGATTCAACTCAACAGTTGAAAAGAATTATCAAGATTTATCATGGTTTGTATTATATGAGAAACCTAAAATATAAATAAAGAGCAAAAACAGATAATAGGAAAAAAGGCCATAGATCTTTTGCAAAAGTGAAGGGAACCCAAAATGGAGGGAAAGAGAAGGAAAAAATAGTACCCAAGAGTAAGGAACATAATTCCTTTCCATCTCCTTGAGACATGCAGGCTAAGAACATGATCTGTTGCCCAAGTTGTAGGTAGCAATCCTATCAAATGCCTTGCCAACAGATCCCCATCTCTCTAAGTTTTGGTGTCAGTTTTGCATGTGTTCTGAACTTTTATTAGGACATGGTCTATGTGTGAATCTATACAAATAATGGTTATTCTCTTGCAACTACAGGAAAAAGAATTAAGATGTGTTATGCACAGGTATCAACTCCCCACAAGAAACAGAATCATTATGAATTACAAACAAGTACCAATAAAAATTTAATAAAAAATAGATCACTTTCATTTTTCATTTTAAAGAGAATTTAAAAAACAATAAAAACAATACAGAATTTCAAAACAAGATGATAGGAAATTAACAACCATTGGTATATTGCATATTATTGTCTTCAAAATAGTTGCTCAGATTACCAAATACAGGCATGCGAAATTGAGCAAACAATATAAACACCAACTGTTCCTCTCAATGAACTAATAGAATTAATACAATTATCTTAGCTATCTTGTGTGTATATATATATTTTTTTTTCCTTTCCTTCTTTTCTCCTTTCCCCCATCCCTTTGTTCTTTCCTTTTGAGCAGTTTCTTTCCCTTTCACAATATCTATTGTATCTTTGGATTTTATTTACACTTTCAGTTTCTTACAAAAGAAAGACAATGCAAAGTTCACACATGCAAGTCTGATTTATTTAACTTTTAAGTATGGTCTCTAGTTGCATCCATTTACCTATAAAAGCCTCAAGCTTATCTTTCTTTATAGCTGGGTAGTATTCCATGGTATGAAAATACCACATCTTTTTCTTTTCATTCCTTGGTTCACAGACATTTGGGTTGTTTCCATGATTTAGATATTACAAATTTTGCTGTTGTAAACATGGATGCACACATATCGCTGTGGTGTGCTGTTATCAATTATTCTGGAAAAATACCAAGGGGAATAGCTGGGTTGACTGGGATCTCTAGTGCCAGTTTTTTGAGAAATCTTCACACTGATTTCCATAGTGGTTGTACCAGTCTACATTCCCACCAGCAGTAGAAAAGTGTTCCTTTTTCCCCACAACCCTGTCAACATTAGTTAATGGATGATTTGTTTTTTTTTTTTGATGATAGACATTCTTCCTGGGGTAAGATGGAATCTCAACGTTGTTTTGTTTTGCATTTCTTGAATGACCAATGATGTTTTCATATACTTATTTTCCATTTTTATTTCTTCATCTGAGAAGTGGTACTCATCTCAGATGTCCATTTTTGGATTAGGTCTTTGAATTTTGGGGGAGCGATTTTTTTTTTAATTCTCTATATGTTCTAGCTAGAAGTCCTTTTTCAGTGGAACAGTTGGCTAAAAATTCTTCCCAGTCTGTGAGTTTTCTTTTCTTTTGTTTTTTTCTTTTCTTTCTTTTTTTTTTTTTTTTCTGGGATCAAACTCATGACCTCATGCTTACCAAGCAAATACTTATGCCACTGAGCTAAATCCCCAGTCTGTGGGTTTTCTTTTCACTCTATTGGTGATTTCTTGTGATGTACAAAAGCTCTTTAATAAAATGAGATTCCAGTTGTTGATTCTTTGGAGTACCTCCTGTGCAGTCTGGGTTTTGTTCATGAAGTATCTGCCTACACCTCCATTTTCAAGATTTCAACCCACCTTCTCTTCCAGTAGATTTAGTGTTTCTGTTTTAGTATTTACATTTTTTATCCATTTTTACCTTAGTTTAGAGCATAGTGATAGGCATGGGTCTAGTTTTAGTCTTTGGTCTGCAGAAAGCTGGTTTTCTCAGCACCATTTATTAAACTGGCTGTCTTTCTTTCAGTGAACGTGCATAGCCCCTTTGTCAAAGATAAAGTGGCAGAGTGAGTTTTGTAGTTGTGTCTGCATCTTCTATTTTGTTCCACTGATTCTCAGATTTTTTGTTTTGTTTCATTTTGTTTTGTTTTGTTTTTTCCAGTACCATGCTGATTTTATCACAGTAGCAATGTAGTATAATTTCAAGTCAGGGATTGTGATGCCTCCTGCCCTACCTTTGCTGCCAGGGATTGCCTTTGCTATTCTAGGTCTCTTCTGGCTCCAGATGAATTTTAGGAATGTTTTCTCTAGATCTAGGAGGTATGCTAATGGTATCTTAATTTCGATTGCATTAAATCTGTGTAACAGTTGTGGATTATGGCCATTTTCACAATGTTCATTCTTTCTATCCATGAGCCAGGAATGTCTTTCAGTTTTCTGAGATCCTCTCCAATTACTTTTTTCAGAGTTCTGTAATTTTCAATGTACAGATCTTTTACATCCTTTTAGATTGATTCCTATTTCTTTTTTTTTTTTTTTTTTGGAAGTTATTGTGAAGGATGTAGTTTCCCTAGTTTCTCTCTCAGTGAGTTTGTTTTTTATGTACAGGAATGCTATTGATTTTTGAGTGTTGACTTTGTATCCAGCTACCCTACTGAATTTGGCTATTAAATCTAGAGATCTTTTGGTGGAATTATTAGGATCCTCAATGTATAATATCATGTCATGTGTGTATAATGATAATTTCAATTCTTCTTTTCCTATTCTGATTTATTTTATTTCTCTCTCTTGTCTAATTGCTTTGGCTAATGTTTCCAGAACTATATTGAATAGAAGTGGCGATAATGAACATTTTTCTCTTGTTCCTGATTTTAGATTGAAAGCTTTCCATTTTTGTCCCTCTAGTATAATGTTTGCTATTGGTTTGTTATAGATGAGTTTTATCAGATTGAAGTAAAGGCCATCTATTCTGATTTTCTGTAGGATTTGTGTTATGAAGGAGTGTTTGGACTTTATCAAAAGCCATTTGTTTTGCATCTATTGAGATGTTCATGAGATTTTTATCTTTGATTATGTTAGTATGGTTAATTACCTTTATTGATTTGTGTATGTTGAACCATTCCTGAATTCCTGGGATGAATCCCACTTGGTCATGGTGTACAATCTTCTTGATGATTTGCTGCATTCTGTTTGCTAGTATTTTATTGAGGATTTTTGCATCTATGTTCATTAGGCAGATTGGCCTCTAGTTCTCATTTTTGGTTAGTTCTTCCTCTGATTTTGGTGTCAGGGTAATACTTGGCTTCAGGAATATGAAAATGATTTTATTTACTTCATATTTATGGAAATAAATAGTTATGGTCCTACAACAAAATTTGAATTATAATGTTTATTATTTCTTACAAAATTGTAAAAATATGTAGCGTTATTGGCCATACTTTATATTTGACTCTCAGAGACCAATCAGAAAGATGACCATTTAAAAGGATATAAAACAAACCACCAGTTTCTCTAAAGAACTTTTATTTTTGCCTTTGATCCTGAAATCAATGCCTATTGAAGAAACTTTCCCTCTTCAACTTTCTATTCTTCAGCTGTGAAAAATCAAATTCTCCCACTTTATCTTCTATTAAAATCACTCACATTGGCTTCATGATATCTTTCATCTTTCTAAAAATTTGAGTTTTCATTGCAGTCAATTTGTACCATATACAAGTTTTATTATAGGGTGGTTTAGAAAATCCAACAAACAGAATGCAATGTCTGATAAAGATATAATGACAATTGAAGACAGATAATTGCTTGTATTAAAGAGTAAGTAATATTTGAAAATAGGCTAACCTTATGAATATTTGATTTCTCTCTCTCTGAAAGATACAGATACAGATATATAGATACACAGATACAGATAGATAGATAGATGATAGATAATAAATGGATAGTAGATAGAAGATTCATATAGGTAGATTGATAGTTATTTTGAATGCTTTGCTCTCATGAAACCTTGTAACCTAAAGATGCTAGGTAGAATAGTGTTGCCACATGTAAAATAATTTGAATGTTAATAGAATACTTACTGAATATCTGCCACCATAAAAGGATGCTAATTTTTTCATAAGAAATCTATAAGGTTGATATTACTATTATCTTCGTTTTCTAGGTGCAGAAATTGGAACTCAGAGAAGACAAGTAAAAGTCTAAGCTCAGAGCATTAGCAAGTAATGGTGTCCAGCTTCCCATTCAGTGTGATTCAAAGCCCTGCATATGTTCTGCCCTGGCATGCCAGGATCAGGTTACATGATGTACACTCTTGGTGAAACTCAGATGGTGATAACTGAACCAGAGGTCACCAAGCTCACAGTCCCCAAATCACACCTAGCCAGCAGATATTGTTTGTTTTCTTTTGTCTCTTGCTATGTTCTTTTAAAGTGTAAAATAGAAGCAATCATCATTAAGGGAAGGAGATTTTATACTACAATATCCACTTATAACATCTCTTGGAACTTTGAAAGATCTAACAACATAGCCCACAACTCAGAGACAGTAACAGAAAAGGTGTGTGGGGGGAGGTAAATGGAATATATCTTTTCCAGTTTACCATCCTCCTTACTTCTTTTCTAATGAAATGTTAGCTGTCATTTGTTAAAGAAGGTACATTTGTTTCATTTCAATTTGATACCTTGCCTACGTGAGTTATTTGTCCAGTCTATGTAGACAGTTCAAGGCTGTGCTTCTGGTATGAAAACAGAATTTTTACTGATTGAGATCAGCAATATGAGTTCAAACCATAGCACCAACACAAAAGTATTTATTAATAATGCTGTTAGGGGTTGCATCATACTCCCCATCCCTAAATTCTTATGAGGAAGTTTTAACCTCAGTGTCTCAGAACATCACCTTCCTTGGAGGCAGGATCTTCAAAGAGATTAAGTTGAATTGCTATACCTAGAGTAGCCTCTGGTCTAAAATGACAGTGTCATGAAATAGAAAGGCATAAAGACAGACAAGCACACAGGGAGAATGCCATCCGGACATGGAGGCAATGTTAAGGTTGATGCATTCTCAAACCCAGGAACACCTGCCAGAAAAGCCCCAGAAGCTAAGAGAGGCTTGAACAGATTGTCCCTTGGCCCTCAGAAAAACAAACCATGACTTTGATCACAGACATCCAGCTTCAGAAATGTGAGACAATAAATTTTTATTGTTTAAGACACTTTGTGTATGATACTTTGGTGATGGCAGACTTAGCCAGCTAAAACAAATGCCACCCATTAATATTCAGAACTGGCTTTAGTTTAAAGATGGGAAATAATTAATCTTCCTTTTCAGATCACAGATCCAAACTCTGACAGCATCTCATCTATTTCTAACTAAAGGGAAACTGCATTAATTCCTTCAGACACCCAGATTATCACTGGGCAAAATAAGTTTCCATAGTACAGAGGAGGGAGTGTAAAGCAGCCAACTCCAATCATTCAGTACTCCACAGGGACCTGGGCAGAGCTGCTACTGTCCCAGAGGCTTCTTGCTGCACACACACACAGCCAGCTTCTCTCTGGGCACCAGCTTCTCTCCTGCTTAGAAGCCTAGTTTGGAAATTGAGTTAACTCCTTCTGGTCTCTAGTGTGTCATCTAGAATAGTCCACCAATTTGGAATGTGCTAAAACTGTCTCTAAATTTTGCTAAATATTCTCAAGACCTGAAGGTGTTAATGCAGCTTTCAAAGTGTGCTCTTTTAAGCCCACAATCTGCCAAATCCAGACAAACTCCAGCGACTCCAGCTGCTCGGCAGCATCTTCTGGGAAAAGCAGGGAAATGTATTCAAAGAAAACTAGTGGGCATTTGACCACTCTGGATACTCACTAACAACAATCACCAAGATTATTTACATGGCCAATCCTGGGAACAATATAGATAAATGCATTTCATTATCCTCTTATTATTTTTGTATGAAGAAGGCAAGGAGCATTTCACAGGCAATAGCAAAAGCAAAAATAATCAAAATCAAAAAGATTAAAACCGTGCATCGTGTGTGATGTTAGCCTTCTTCAACCCTTAAATCCACGTAACCACCACTAAATGTTTCGCATTCTCCT
>RJWM01028996.1:0-24956 GCA_004363535.1 Dasyprocta punctata | reverse complement strand
ACCTCCCTGGCTTAGATCCTAGCCTTGGGCCAGAGCAGTCAAACTGCCATGACTTTCAACCTCCTCAACTTTCCTTTTAAAGGTTTTTTACAAATTGTTTCCTCCCCAGTGGTGCAGGGAGAAGAGTTCTTGCTTTTTAAACCGGGAAAGCTCTCATCGCACCCCTCGGGGCCGCCCTCCAGGCTGGGAGCGGCCCTCTCCCCTGCCTGGGCCTTTGGAAAAGTGTGACTTTCCCCTGCTGAGAGCTGGCTTGTCACACAGTGGTGGAATCCAAGTGTCTTCCCGTGAGGAAGCGCGGAGGCCTCGGTGAGATCCCACCTGGCAGGCGCTGGACTCTGTCTCAGATCGGAGGTGGGGCCAGCATTCCTTCTGCAGCGGCCTCAGCCTCCGGCGGAAAGCCGGGGCGGTGGGATCCGGGTGTCACAGCCCCAGCCCCTGCCCGCCAGTCCCCGTCCCTGGTCACCACATTACCTCCCGCTGGGTGTGTGATAACCTCGCCCGCGTCACGCACACTTGCAGGTGACCCTTGTAGAAGACCGGGGGAAGAAAGGGACGTGGAAAGAATTAAGAGGTGTCGCGTCCGCAGTGGGGATGGTGGGGACGGCGACAGGGTGGACAGCAAGTGTGAGCTGTGAAATGGTGCGCGTTAAGAAGGAGAAGAACTTCTGAAATCAGCACACAGCGCACAGAACGCTCCGCACCCCGCGCCGCTAGGGTTTGTGCTGAAGGGCGATAGGCTTGTGTGCCCGTTTGGCTCCTGTATTTCTAGGGCCGATGTTTTCCTAACTGCTCAGGGTTGACTTTGTTGTTGTGTTTTAAAGCTAACCCTGCAGGCATGTATTTCCCAGGTCATTAAGCCTCCTTGGAAAAAGCCATACTTTTTATTGACCGCTTGTCTGTCCGCTGAGTGGGTCTTAATGAGCTTGGTCCTTTGGCCAAGGTCGGACTTGCACCCTGGGATTCTCTTTCTGAATTTATAAATAATCCAGGGACCGAGAAGTCCCTGCAGAAGGCTGTTTCTGTATTTCTGTTTCTTCAGGATGCATCCTCAGACCCTGAGGGGGTGCTGTCAAATTATTTTCCAGATGTCCATAACTCTTTTTCAATTAGCAGCCTACTGTTTATTGTGAGTTGAATGAATATAAAACATTACCTCATTTTAATGTCTGTTCCATTTATTTTTATGAAGCTGAAATTTTTAATTGTTTGTTGGCCACCGATATGTCTTCCTTTCTTTTTGGCGAACTGTCTAAAATACTGCTTTTCAATCAAACGTGCTAGGATGTTTGAAACGGCCCCCGCCTGCCCTGCTCAGTAGCTGCCAGCCAAAAGCAGACACGGGAGCGTTTGAAATGCTGATTTAGTTTAAGCTTACGTTTCACTTACTTAAGGTTTTAGTAGAAATCTAAGTTTAAGCAGCCTCCATCCAGTGCCCCGTGGCTGTGGCCGTGGGGAGCGGCCTGCTTTCCCATGGGGAACTTGGGTCTCTGTGTGTGAGTACCTGGTGCTGGGGAAGCTCTTCATTTACTACGGCTGTTAAGTTTTGGTCGCATTGGTGGCAGACATTTCCCGAAGCTTGCTGTTTGACCTTTACTTTCACTGATGTTGCTGACGGCATGTCAGAATGCCAGGGAGCCCAGTCCCGTGATCTTTTCTCTTGTGGCTTCTCCCTGCGTGGAGGCCTAACAGATCTGCCCCCGACTTCACGCAGCTCTCTCTGTGGCCCTCGCCAAGCTGGAGGCTCGCTGGGCCTGGCTCGCCGTCCACACCCCCGTTCGCTCTTACAGGCGAGCTGGGCCTCTCGCTTGGCCTGGGGTGGGCCCTGAGCAAATTCCAGGAGCCCAGCCTGGGCGTCTCAGCAACTCGGCAAGACCCTGTCTCAGAATAAAAATTAACAAAGAGCCAGGGACATAGCTCAGTGCAAAGGCCCTGTACTTGAAAAATAAAAAGATGAAACAAAAATACTGCTATCTCTAAAAATGATACATTTTAACATTTTGATATCTGACAATTTAGAAGACCTAGAAAAATGTCTGTGACACAGTGTTATTTTCTTTTTCTTTCTTTTTTTTATTTAAGAGGAAAAAAGACACATACAAGAAAGACAAAAGCAAGCAAAAGAGACAGACAAACGACAACAGCGAATCCACAACCGTAACATTATAGGTTTACAAAACAAGATGATGGGAACTCGACAATGGTTGCAATATTGCGTATCGTTACCTTCAACACAGTTGTTTACATTAACAGATGTAAAATTGACCTAATCATATGAGCATGAACCGATCTTTCTCAATAACTAATACATTCAGCAGGGTAGTCATTTCAGTTATCTTACACATACATATATACAGACACAGTGTTATTTTCAAAGAAGGATACAAAATTGAAGCCACTGTGCAGCATCAACCGTTTTTAAAAGTGCTACAGAAGTATTTAAAGGAAGCAGCCCACGGTGTCAGTGTTGAAAACAGTCACCGGGTGTGAGGCTGGCAGTTGAATGCTCTGCGTCTCCTAGCTGGTTAGGGGACGGGGACACATGGGTCGCTTGCCGCCCCTGCTCCCCTCGGCCAAGTCACAGCCCCAGCTGAGGGTGTGGGGCGGCGGGAAGGTAGACCGCTCAGCTCCCCCCAAACTGGGAGTCCTCAGTCACCCACAGGATGTGCGCTCCTCGGGTACAGTGCAGGCGGGGCAGCTCAGCACCGTCCTCCCATCGCTAAAGTAAAAATAGCAGCCAGAGTGCGCGGCCCGCTGCCAGTCACACGGCACGCAGTGTGCCGACACGCCGCCCTGCGCAGGTCGTCCAGACCCCCCGGAGAACCTCAGCGCCGACCCGGCTTTCCACAGGCCGGGTGCCTTGGTCTCCGTCCCTCTTCCCAGCCCCTGAGAGCGAGGTCTGCGTCTTTGACTTTTGTTGATTTGATAAAACAGGACCCCGTGTGTTTACTACTATACAGTCGCTACTTTTTCCCACTTTCCAAAAAGCTGCGAACGGCTCTCCCCGTCAGCGCCGAGGGTCTGTGTCAGGTCCCCACCCTCCCTGCCGCCTGCCTCCCCGACGGCGTGAGATGGCGTCTGGGTCCCCCACGACCCCTCCGGCCCGCCAGCGCGCGGGCTGCCGCCTGTGCGGGGTCTGCTCCGTCGGCCTCCAGCGCGCTGCCCCCAGCGCCTCGGGGTTTGCGGTTCTGCCGGAGACTCCGAGGGGCGCCGCCAGCGTCACTCCTGCTCTCCCGGCCCCCTTCATTCCGGGCGTCACCCACATTTTTAGCTTTGACCCACGCAAGAGGTCTGCAGTGTCCCACTGTGTTTTAGATTTTCACTTCTTTATTTCTTCATTATTTTATTTCTTTTATTTACTTCTTTAATAATATATTTTATTTTCATATGTTTTGTGGACTTTTGTATTTCTTCATTGGTTAGTTATTAAATTCTTTACGTCCTTTTTTTGTGTGGCGTTGTTTTTCCCTTCCTGGTTGATTTATAGCTGATATATTAATTCATTGTCTGTGTACATGTTGCAAATATTTCCTCCCAGCCCATCATGTGAGAGCAACTATTGCCTTTTATGATGTTTTCCACTATTCATAAGTTTAACATTTCTATGTGGTGAAAATTCTTTTTTTATTCTTTCTAACTTTTAGTCTTTATGTCATGCTTTTCCTCATTGAGGTTATAAACATTCTCCCCTGATTTCTTCTAGCAGTGTTGTTTTGTCTTATTACACAGAGCTCTTTAATTCAGTTCTATTTTATTTTTGAGGACGTGTGACATGTGACAAGGTTTGGTTATTTAAACTCATTTTCAAAGCTTTTATTTCTTTCAGTTTTTCTTCAAAGCGAAAGCAGCTGCTTCAGATTCGCTGTTTGAAGATGACATCCTTCCCCCGACCAGGAATATTCCTGAATTTCCTTGTAAATGATGTGATTCTTCATTTTCTGGGTCCCCTCTTTTCTTCCCCTATTAAACCGATTCCTAAAATCCTACCCCTGTTTTAACCTCTGGAAACCCCTGGTTTTGACTCCACCATGGAAATGTGGAGGGCTGTTACTGTTTTTCTCAGACACTTCTGGGCCACCCTCTCTCATTTTGACATAAATGTGTCAACTCTCCCCACCCAAAACGCCCCAGTAAATTTATGTACACATTGATTTTAAATGCACTTTATTGTGTATATTTAAGAAACGCAATGCGCGATGTTAGGAGACACATGTTTAGAGGAGGGCGCTCGGCGTTGTGAAGCCTGTTAACCTCTCCAGCACCTCAGCTACCCGCTGTGTGTGTGTGCGCATGCGTGTGTGCATGTATGTGCATGTGTGTGCATGCGTGTGTGTGTGCACGTGTGGCAAGAGCACTTCCCATCCCCTTAAACCCCTGCTGGCCGGGTCTGAGCTCAGGAGCCTGTGCACGGCCTGGGCCTCCGCAGGGCTCGGGTGTGGACGGAACATCGGGCTCTGGTCTCAGTTTCCTCTCTGGTGAAGGGGAGGGGCTCTCTGAGATCCCCTCCAGGGGCGCACTCAGGGCAGTGTTGTGGGTCTGAAGTGCTGGGCTGCAAAGGTGGGGGGGACCCCGGCTTCAGGGGTTTTCACCCACAGTGGGGCTCGGCACGCGCTGGGGGCTTGGGGGCCAAAACGCCCCACGAACATGTTGCACGATCACAGGCGAAAGCAGGGAACAGGAAAAGCACACATGGGCGGAAGGGGCTCCCCAGGTCAGCGGGGCCAGCGTCCCCCGGGACAGGTGCTGTGTGACAAAACTTCACGATTAGCGAAGTTAAAAAACAAAACAAAACCAAACACAGTGAGATGAATTTGGTAAAACTAAAAACAGCGCGGCGGCAGTGCCCGAGCTCCCAGCCCGCCCCCTCCTGCGTCCTTCTGTCTTCGCCTCCGATTTCTCGCCTCCGACGAGGTAAGAAGGTGTCTGGCCTGGGCTCCCGCAGCTTCCGGGGGCCGGGCGGGACCTCACCGGCCAGATGCCTTAGGGTTGGACCAGGCAGGGAAGAGTCCTGCCCAGGGCTGCACAGCAGCGGGAGCCAAGAGGATTCCCGAAGGTGCTGGGGGACTCGGGCTCTTCCATCTCCTGGACGGAGCAGGACTCCACCTCGGGGAGCACCTGGGACCCCACGCACCTCAGCTCCGGGCGGGTGGGGGGGGCAGAGCGGGCCCGGTCCCCATGGGGGCGATGCCACATCCTGCTGACTCAGCCCCGAGCCCAGATCTGTATCTGAGCCCCGTCCCCACCCGGCAGGCCTGGTCCCCAGGGCCACAGGGGGCGGGCAATCCCCTCACCCGCCCGTCTCCAGCTACCCTGCGGCCCGAGGACGGCAGGAAACCGAGGCCTACGTGGTCACCTCCCACTGTGGGACCCCGAGTCTCCCCTGCACGTGAGGAGGGGTCCCCAGCCTCGAGTCATGTGGCTGCCGCCCCCCCCCCCACTGCTTTCTCTGGCCCTGGTCGCTGCCCAGAACCGAGCTGTCCCTCCCAGGGTGGCCAAGCAGTCCCCCGCTCTCTCCCCCACACTTTTTCTTTCTGCTCTGGGAGGCGGAGTGGGGGGCGGAACACAGAGCTTTCACTGAACGACATCCTTGGCACTTTTATTTTTTTACTTTGAGACAGGGTCTTGCCAGGTCCTTAAGTTGCCCAGGCTAGGCCTAAATTGCGATCCTCCTGCCTCAGCCTCCAAGTCCCGGGATCACAGGTGTGGGCCTCACAGCCGGCTCGCCTGTCCACAGAATGAGGTCACACTGAGCCCTGGCTCGGGTGAGGCATCTGAACTCAGGGGCTGCTGTGTCCCTGGGGAGGACACCGCCCCAACAGGCCCTGCTAGCCTCCCCGGCCAGAGCCGACTCCGCCTGCTCCGGCCCCTGCAGATGGGTGTGGCTCCCCAGTGTATTTCCCGAGCATCCTGGCAGGCACCAGGCAGCGCGCTGTTCAGAGAATGTAGGAAAGAACCGAAAGAGCAGCCCCGCTCGGGTCCCGGCCCCGTGTGCGCCATTGCCTTCCCTCTCTGTTTTTGAGACAGGATCTTGCTGTGCAGGTCCGGCTGGTCTTCCTTGAACTCACAGCAACCCTCCTGCCTCAGCCTCCTGTGTGCTGGGCTCACAGGTGCGTGCCCCCACGCCTGACGGCACCGCCCTTTTGGGGACAGCAGGGCGGGGCTCGCGGGACACGGCAGAGGCCCAGGGCTCTGGTCACAGGACGTGCACCGTTCCAGGCTTGGACCTCGCTGGCCTGGCGGGGGAGGGAGCCCCCAGTCCCACACCCTCTGCCTGATTGCGCCCCGACCTGCCTGCGCCCTCGGCGATATCCCTGACCCCCACTGCCAGCCCAGGGGGCGGAGGACACACGGGGACCGTTCAGCAGCGGCCCTGTGACCCCAGCCTCCGCAGCCCGGACGACTGCCTGGAGCAGGGACACGCGACTCTGGGTCGATGGCGGCCGGCGCGGCAGCCCCAGGGTGACCTAGTTTCCGGGAGGCTGCGCGGGTGTGGGGGGGCTGGCGGCGGCCTCTTTTCCTCTGTGCCCAAAATAGCAGCCCCTCCCCCAGCCTGAGCACAGCCGCAGGTGACAGTGGGGGGCGGCTGTGCTGGGGGACAGATGTGTGTCTCAGGTGGGGGCACTGCTGTGACTCACTGCGCTGCAGGCCCGGTCCCCGGCCACCTGCCCACCTGTCCCCTCCCGCCCACCCATCCCAGCCCCCTGCTCTCCTGGCTTAGGGTTCGGGTTCCAGTTAGCGCAGGAGAGGGCCGGGGCAGGGCCCGGGAGGAGCAGGTGGCGCCCCGGCCTGGCGGTGCGTCGCAGGCTGCTCTGTGTCTCTCTGGCCCCCCGGCCGGGCTCACTCCCCCTCTCGGGCCGCAGGGCCCTGGCCCCTCTGCAGACCGCGCCCCTCGCTGTGAGGGCGGAAGCGGCGGCCCGGGGAAAGCCACCAAGGCCGGGAGCTGGATTTGCTCTCTGTCCCGGTCACCGTCTCCTGCGTGGAGACGACAGATGGAGCCCACACAGGCCGCAGGTCTGAGCCGGGCTCTCCTCCCCTCCTCCCAGCCCGGCGGAGACGCGGGTTCAAACCCGGCCTGGGCAATCTGGTGACCTGGCGGAACCCTGTGTCGGAGTCAAAGGGGCTAAACGGGCCGGGACGCCGCTCAGGAAAGACCCTGGGTTTAGTCCCCAGCACGGAAAGACAAACAGAACACAAAACAAGCAAAATCACACGAACTCCAGGCCCTCCGGGGGCAGCGTGGTGCTGCCCAGGCTCTGGGCCCGGGCTCTGGGCGCAGGCTCCGCTAGCGACACCGCAGGACACGAGTCTGGCGCCTTCCTCCCCGCCGCCCATAGCCACGCCTAAGGCTCTGAGCTCGCGCGCTTGTCAGCACCAAGCCAGGCAGCGCGACCACTCGGGGCCTCACGGGGACAGCACAGGGAGGGTCCCAGGGCCCAGAGGGCCACCCAGGCCGAGCGTCACCTGGCGGCCTTCTCAGGAGGCCCTGTGTGGTGTGGCCCTGCGGCCAAGGACGGCCGGGGCTGGCAGCCTTGGGATGGGGAGGGGGTCGAGGATGTGACCTCCAGACCCCCTTCTGGGTGGGGACCGGTCTGGCTCCCAGACAGACCGATGGACAGCAGCAGCAGCAGCGACGGCGACGTCACAGCGCCAGTGGCCCCTCCCCGCCGTCCCCGTCCCCGTGAGGCCTCCCTGCCACCGTCTGGGCTGTGCTCATCCCACGTGGCACAGCGGCAGGGCCAGCGCGCTAAGTGCTGGAGGCCATCGGGGTCACCCGTCTGCTGTCTCTGGGACATCGGTGGGTTCCCTGCGTCCTCGGGCGTCGGTGTGGGTCGATGCCGTCTGCCGAGTGTCCCTTCCACCCTGAGCCCGGAGGAAACGGAACGAATCCCTGTGAAGGCAGTGGTGGCCCGCGGGGCGGCCGTCTGCCGCCTCACCCAGCGTGCGGGCCCGGGGTCCTAGCGCTGCGGCCCTGCACCTGGTGTGCCCCACCCATGCGCCCCGGCAGGTACCAAGCCGGGCGTGTCCTCTGCTCCTGACCTGGGTTCCGTGTGACACCCCCAGGCCCTACTCGGGCCGCCATGGCTCTGGCCACGGGGCTCCCTGTCATTTGTCACCTTGGTGCTGCCGAGGGCGAGGGTCCCGGTGTGATGGGGACAGAGGTGAGGGCCAAGGGTCGGGAAGCGCAGTGCGGTGCCAGCCGCCCTCTCCTGTCACCGCCTCGGTGTCACCCACTGGGCTCGGCACTGGCTCCTCGGGGACAGACCGTCCAGCGCCCGCGCCTCAGTGAGTCCCTCCCCTCCTCAGCTCCGGGGCTGCGGCTCCGAGGGGCAGAGCCGTCCTTCCCAGGGGAAACCCGGCCAGAACCCGCGCCCAGGCCTTGACTTGGGGCAATCCGGGGGCCCAGGGCCCCTGACGTCTTGATCTGGATGTGGATGTGACGGGGGCTGGGCCATGCTCCCCCTGGAAGCTCTGGGTGGCCCAGCCCGGGTCCCCGTGGTGTGACCTCCCGGTCCGGCAGGCCCCCCTGCTGGGGGCAGGGACCCAGGAAGTGCAGGTGTCGCGGGGGTGGAAGGAAGGGGCCCGGGGGCCCTGGCTGCAGGGGGCGTGAGGGGTGGCGTGTCACCGAGACTCTTGGATTCATTGTTCCGTTCTGAGAGCAGGAAGCCCTGTCGTGGGGAGCGAGAACTCGGGGCCCCGCGATCCCACGGCGGCTGGTAAAGCACCCTGGAGTTTCTGCCCCGCTGTGGCCCCGTACAGCGGCGGAACCGGAACCGCCGGGCCCTGACTAAGCCCTCCGCCTTCGAGCTGGGGTGAGCACTAAAGACAGAACTTCTCGGTGGCCACCGCCCGGGGCGGTGACAGGCCTGGGCCCCAAAGCGCTCCCGAGGGAGCGACCCCGGGCGGCTGGGAAGGACGGACGGAGGGTTTTCCACAGCTCCGTCTCCACGGGGCTGACAGTGACCCCGGGACTTTTTGTGGGTGGGATCCCAGGGTGCTGGCAGCGACTTTCAGAGCTGGGTGGGAGTTGGGTGGGTGCGATGGGTGGAGCCGAAACCTGCCCCAAATTCCTGTTCCGCTCCCCAGGGCCGCTCCCCAGGTCTTTCCGGTTTGTTCGAGAGATGGAGGCGCCGCCCAAAGTGTCAGGGATGTCAGGCCAATCTGGTCTTTCCCGGGGGGCTCCGACAGATTCCTCGCCTCTCTGAGCCCCAGCCCTCTGCTCGGGCTGTGGGTCTGTGACCTCAGATGGCTGAGAAAGCGGTAAAGGGACGGGCACCCACTGTACCCCGACGCACTGGCTCTGCTCCGATCTGCAGACAGCCGTGGTCCAGGGCCAGACGCATCCCCACCCTGCGTCCCCAGGAAGGGCGGCCTGAGCCCAGGACCTCCATGGCTTTGGCCACCAGGGGCCTGCGAGTGGTGGGCTTGCTTGCCTGGCATGGGTGGCAACCAAAGGCACGGGAGCACTGTGCCCGTGGGGCCAGGCATTGGGTCAGGCGGTGACCACGCCCTCTGGCCAGGCTTCGGGCCCCAGGGGACCCCTTCCTCAGGGCCAAGGAGGCATTGGGTGCGGTGCACTTTCTCAGCCCTGCCACGGCTGTCCACTGCTCGCTCTGGGGTCTGCACCCAAGCCCAGGATGGCGACCTGCGGGGGACACGTGGCCTCCAGGGCTCTGCCGCGGGGGCTCCCCTTCCCCTGCTCTGTGCCTGGGGTTGGGGCACAAGGTCAGCCCAGAGTGCCGGCAGGGCTTCAGTTCTCGCAAAACGGAAAACGCCTGCCTGCCCCAAGAGGCCCCGCAATTCCACAACTCGAGTTCCCCCAGCCGAGGGGTTCGTCCTTGGGGCATGCTGAACACCGCTATCTAACAGGCGGTGCTGGACGGGTACATTTGGGGCACACAGTTGGCCCTAGGACAGGCTCACAGATAAATAAAATGACAATTAGTAAATTTTAAGTCCTGCTCAGAGCTGCTTCGTAGCGGTCTCCAACACTTATCTATTTAGACCTTTGGTTTTATTTTTGGTTACCACCCCCTGGGCATCTTGGGTCAATTAAGTTTGGCTCTAGCTTCATCCTTTTCTATCGGTTGCGGCGTGGTCTCCGAGGCATCGCTGTCACAGGACTGAGCATCTGCTTCTTGAGAGGTGGTGTCAGCCCCTTCTCTGGGCTTGGGTCCCTGACACAGCCGGACAGCACACTCGGGCACCCAGATAGGCCATTCAGCGTTCTCTGGGAAAGTACAAGCGTAGCCTCCACCCCAGGGGAGTGTGGGCTGGACCTTTCCATTGTCCAGCATGAAGAGCCTTCCGAAGGACCCTTCTTAGCCTTCATTTGATTGCATTATCTTTCTGCTGCAGTAGTTACAGCTTTATTAGAACTTAAAAATCTTAAACGATATATACTGTCAAGTGAAATCTATTATGAGGTGATCTCCTCCTTTTTGTTTTTTGAAATTTAAATTGTATGTTTAACTAATTTTAGACCTAACGATTATAAGGAAATTTTGTGGTAGGGTGTGGAGAAAAAACTGCATTGTGTATTGAGGCGCCTTGGGCTCTGTCTTGCCGCCGTGACACACAGGTTGTGCTCCTGCTCTGGCCTGGAGGCCCTGCTGTTGTTGGCGATCCCAGCAACAGTGCGGTGTAACTTCTGATGCATGAAGCGTGTGCCCAGGTGATGGGAAAAACTGGGCTGGGGGCTTGGGTGCGCCAGAGCCCTGTCCCACTTCTCCTGACCCACTTCCCGCCTTCCGGCCCCGGGCCAGTGCTGCAGTGCTGCCGGCGGGGCAGCCATTGAAAGGCTTGGTAGGCCCGGCGGAGTCCACTCCACAGCACACGGGAGGCAGGGCTGCCAACCCCAACTCCACGGCAGGTCCCGCCTCACCAGCCAGGCCAGGCCGCCCCAGGGAAGTTCTCCGTGCCTTACACCATTTATATGTACTTTTAAAGGCAAAATTCTGAAATGGTTTTGGACCCTGATGACTAGAAATCAAATCTTGGGATGTCTCTCTGACCCACTGAAGGAAGTCCCCTCCACACCCTTGTGGCTACTCTTCTAAATTGATCATAAATTTGTAACTCAAAAGCAAGTCCCTCATGTGGCAGCAAAGGCGCCCGTTGCATCCCTCCAGGTTAAATCAATTTAGCGCTTTTACTAGAGAGAGAAACATGGCTCACACCTGTCATCTGTAGCTGTCACATCCAGAGGCCGTGCCATCGGCCAGTGGCGTTGGGCAATAATTGAAGCATTTGTTCCTGTGTCTAAAAGCCCTTTGAATGCTTTTTTCTTTAATTATCCATTTTATATAAGGGTGATCCTGCTTTATCTGTTGAACCCAATAAGTATCAGAAGACCCCAAACCCTTAGATACCCTTTCTTTATTTACAGATTTCCCAATTTTTGTCAAGGGAAGAATAACCAATTAAGCAATACAAGGATCTGGGGAGATTTGAACACTGTTTTGAGTAGACTGAGCCTTAACCTTGATTTTCCCCTTGCAGCTGAAACAAGCAGCATTGTTTCTTCATCTCTTTTGTTTGGGCCACGATCCAGGCTCCGTGGAGCGCTTTGGTTCCCTCCCCTGCTTGGGGGGTCCTGAGAAGTAGTGAGAGGAGCAGAAAGCAGCGGTTTCTCCCTGTTAAATAATACTGTAGAGGTCCAGCTAGATTTGTGTTGGTTTTTTTTTTACCTAATCTTGCTCTAAACTGTTTTCCCATTTCCTCCGAAGTATGTAAATTTACAATTCCTTCTTCTGGAAACAAACTCAAGAAATCTAGCCAGCTGTGTAGTGTCAGTGTATTGAAAACGAAAATTGACTTAAGAAAGCAAAAAAGACCTAGATAAACGTAGCATTACATGAATCGCGAATTTGAAACAAGTACCCCTGAAGTAAATAATTTGGAGAAACAGCAGAGCTTGAGAATTTACACCATCAGATATCAACACTCAGTACAAAGTCATAGTGAGACAGTGATATGCTGGAGTCAGCCAATTATCAGCTCGTGAAAGCCAAATGTTGAATTTTTAGATGTTTTACAGGTTAGTTAGTATCGCATTGGTTATTCAAAATTGTCTTTTGTAAGAGTTATTTTGTGGACAAAAATCAGCAAACCACGAATCAGGACCACATTACTGCCCTAACCACTAGGAGCCTGTCAGCCAAGCAGGGCCGGGCCATCTCAGGGAAGCTGTCTGGGCCGTGGCACCCCTACTCTTTGGCAGGCCTGTTGTAGGCCCTGCTGGAAGCTTTTCCTCTGAATAAGAAGGCTCTCCACATCAATTTTGAATTTACAGTGAATGGCCCAACGATACCTTCGTCTACACTTCGCACAGACAGTCGGAGGTTTTGTTGAGGGGACAGAGAGTGGCCGTGTTGCCCCCACGGGTGCAGCAGCACAACTGTTGGCAAAATCCCCCTCCCCCCACAACAAAGACAAGTAGCTTTGTTTTTTCTCTTTCCTTTAGGCTGTGAACTGACGACCTGAGTGATTAGAATCTGTCTCGGACTACTGGGAATTGGAAGTTTAGTAACCCGGTAGATACACTGAACACCCTCTGTGTACTCCCCCACCCACCTGGCTTCTTTTAGCACCAGCTGTAAGGGAGATGGAGACACCGGCTCTGCTCCCTGAGAGGCGAAGGTCCAACCTGTGACGCAGCTAAATTCCTCTGAGCTAAAATGGTGGCAATAGCTGTTTGTGGCTCAGTTGAGGTTATCGGGGTGGCTGTCATTCCACCATCTTTTCCCTGCTGGGGACTGGATTCTAAAACAGTGCCTGGAGCCAATTCCACTGTGGTTGTCTCAAGCAGCTTACGATTATTAAGACCCTGTCTAATCCAGACCCACAGAAGGAATGTAAATGCTGGGATCAAGCATGCAACAACATTTAAACCTTTGTGATACGTTCGATTATGTTTGTCCCATAATAATCAATATACCTCTCCTTTTTTTTGGGGGGGGGTCAGGTGGAGCCCTTACTCTCCTGATGGGAAGAAAGGTACTGCTCAACCAATGCTGCAGGTTTATCTATATACCTGGAAGGATGACGTCAATTTCAGCCCCTCTGCCTAGCAACCCATGGCCTGGATTGTCTAGGAGCCTGGGGTTTTTCTGGGCTACAGCAACTTCTTCAAGTGGCTGACCCCAGATGCTCTTTGTTTATTGGTAGGTCATGACTGAGTCATGTCCTAGGTCAATTTCCAGCTTTACTGCCTCCCAAAAGGCCACTGCACCTCTAATGTCAGTACTTGCGAGGCTGAAGCAGGAGGCTCCCTGGAAGTTCAAGGCCAGCCTGGGCTATATAGTGAGTTCAAGGCCAATCTGAACTATGTAGTGAGACCATGTCAAAAAATACAATAATAAAATGTCAACATTTGACTGTGCTGGGATGGTAAAAACAGACAGACAGACAGATGCGTCCTCTCCATCTACCTCTCGGGGTCAGTGGCTGGGACCCAAAGAGAGACATCTGGCAGATGAGTGGGTGAGAAGTTTTACTTCCGTGCTCATGGGGCCATCGCAGAAGGGAGCGAAGGCAGAGTTGGAGCAGGGGCTGCTGCTCCTCACCGCAGAGGCGACAAGTTTCAGAGACTGCACGCGAGAGTCAGAGCCAGGGCCTTCGGGGCAGGATGACAGGCAGGCGCACCCCCGGGAGCATGGGAGAGGGGCAGTGAGGCCACAGCCCCAGGGGTCCTGTGTCCGGTCCTGAGGCCTCGTGGGGAGACAGTCAGGCCCGGAGCAGGCCCAGAGGCGCCGGACTCCCGGGACTTGCAGGGGACCCAGCGGTGCAGGGGCTGCTTCTCTCACCCCGGACTCTGGGGGTGGTCCTGGATCCACCGAAACCACCTTAAAACCTGGAGGCACCAGGGAAACCAGCCAACTCATTTAAGAAAGAAACAAAATCAAACCAGTGGTTTGGCTCGCGTCGCGCAAAGCAGCACATCTTTACAAAACGAAAAAGAGAGGCAAGAAAAACATCCTCTTCCTGCAACGGTGAAACCGAGGGGTTCACACACAGAGACCAGAACTCAGCCTGGGCGGCGGGGGAAGGGCAGCTGACGCGCTGTGACACAGTACCTGCCGGGTGACCATGGTGGTGGTGCCCTCCTGCCCTGGTACCCAGCCGCGGCCACCAGTGGTATTCCAAGCGTCTCCCTGCCTCAGCTCGCTTCCAATCGCAAGCCCCACGCCCAGCCCGAGAGAAGGGGCCGGAACAGCCGCGGGGCGGGGCAGCAGGCGAGCCCAGAGCTCCGCGCCGAGCGGGGAAGGTGGCCTGGAACCCGGGAGCTGTTGGGCCACTAACCCAGAGCTCCGGGCCGCCCCGTGACTTCACGGCCCTTCCCTGGGGCGGGGGAACAGGTCTGCAGGGCTGTAAGAACTGCACAGGAGGTGGGTCAGAGGAGAGGGCTCTGCCCACGGGGTGAGCACGCTCCGGGGACCTAGCCTCAGGCCGGGCCTTTGTCCGCCCCTGCTTCTAGCGTTCATCTTTGCCGTCCCATGTGACCCGGGTGTGGGCAGCGGCGCGGGAGAGGAGCCAGCCGAGGCCGGACTGGAGCCTCTGCGCCCCAGGAGAGCGAGGGTAGAAGGCCGTCCGTCCGGTGGGAAGCTCCGCGGGAGGCGCCAGCGAGACTCCCGACCTTTGGCTTCCAGCGCCTGGCGGCAGAGCAGTGAGGGTCCCCAGGCCTGCCGGCCTCTCCCTGGGCCACGGCCCAGGCCCCTGGGCCCGGGGGAGGAAGGCTCCAGCCCCGGGGTCTGCCCGCAGCACCAGGCATGCGAGCAGCGGCCGAGTCCACGGCAGCTGGGCCGGGCGGGTCTGCAGCCCGAGGGCCTGGCACCTCCCCGAGGGGCCTCGCAGGCTGGGCCCCTGCACCCCGTACCCCCGGGGGACGCAGGCTGTCCCCAGATCACCGGGCGGGAAAACGCTTCTCAGCCTCGTGCTTTTCTCTAAAGGACAGCGAGCACCTCGCTGCTGCCTCACAAAGTCTGACAACTCGGAAGCCAGAGATTCTGCAGGGACCCTCACGTCCCTCATCTCACAAGGGAGTAAACTGAGGCAGGGGCAGCTAGACAGCGATCTGCTGTCTCCGCATGCGCAGATAGTACCTACTGGCTACCTGTGCAGGGAATCTGCTGTCTCCGCATGCGCAGGCAGGGTCTGCTGTCTCCGCATGCGTAGGTAGTGTCTGCTGTCTCCGCATGCGCAGCTAGTGTCTGCTGTCTCCGCATGCGCAGCTAGTGTCTGCTGCCTGCAGAGGGTCGGTTGCGGGTGCTCTGTGTCTGCGGCCTCCCGTGCTGTGTGTGTGGTGTTCGGTTCCCGTCTGCCTTTGATGGGTTGGGACTCTTTATAACCACAAGCTGCCTTAATTTTGAAAAATGTGAGTTGCTCCCGTGAAGGAAGTTTCAAAAAATTGTCGAGGAAATACATGTTCCTAGCCTTAAACCTTGGAAAGCTACTCCTAAAAGCGGTGAAGAAAGGGGACCCCACGCAGCGCCATCGCCGGAGGACCCCGGCCCCACGGGCCTGGGTGCCGCGCGCCTGCCCGGGGCGAGAGGGCTGCTTCTGAAAGCTGCCTGCGATTCTGTCCGAGCTGGGCCGGGGGTGCAGGCCTGTAATCTCGGCGCTTGGGGAGGCTAAGGCAGGAGGACTGCAGGCTCGAGCCTTTGGGCAACTTGGTGACTTAGTCCCTGTCTCAAGATAAATACCTCGGTGCTGGGGTGTGGCTCAGTGGGCCCGGGTCTGCCCCCGTGCTGTGTGACCTGCATGCCGGGGTTACCAGGTGGGGTTCAGGGACGCTGGGCACCTACCTGTTTTCCTGTGGTGCCTGCGGGACAGCACATGTTTGGGAGACGCAGCGCCGCCTCCTTTGCAGCAGCGCCTGCAGCAAACCCCCCGGCAGCACAGGTGCCGGGAATGGCTTCTCCAGCTGCGTCAGAGCCCAAGGCTCAGCTCGCCTCCTGCCCGGAAGCGCTGGGAGGTCCTGCTGGTCCCCGAGCCCACCGATTTGGTGACTGCCTTTTAAAAACACACATTTACTAGTTAATTGTGTTTTTACATCAGGCCGGAAGGTGGGAGGCTGGCGAGAGCTCTGGGCGCCGACTGCTGCCTCCTCCGGCTGGGGCCACCACCCAGGAACAGCAGGAGAGGCCAGGCCAGGACGCAGGACTGCACGTCCCGAAGCGCAGCGTCACGCCGGGTGCGGGCCTTCGCGGTGTTAAAGGTCAGCTAAAAAAAGCAAAAACAAAACAAAACTGGCAAGAACTGCCAAGGACAAAAGCGACACGGGCCACACCCAGGCGCGGTGACTGTGGGACTCAGTGTCTGGGGCTGAGGATGTGGCTAGGTGGGGAGTACTAGCCCAGCTGGCACGGGCCTAAGTTCCATCCCCAGAACCACAAAAAAGACAAAAAAAGATTTCAGTGTTTTATAAAAATAGAAGTAGAAGATAATACAGGGGAGGTTTATCTGATTTCAGTGTGAAGGAACGACTTCCTACACGTCAAATAATGAGGGGAGCTCCAAAAGGAACTAGAATTAGATTTTAAAATTCTATAAATCACAAAGCACCGTGAGCCAGAATTTGAAGCTGTCCCCTAAGCAGGAGCATAAATCCGCGGTGCGTCAGGACCGGGCCAGCCGTCTCGCCTGTGCCCACCGTGCGTACGATGGTGCGGTGCGGTGTCAAGAACACAGGCAGGCGTGTGCTAAAGAGCCTCACACTTACAGGAGAATGTGAGGCACCGAACGGAAAGATGGGTGAAAATATAAGCCCTTGGGGAAAATAAAAATGGTCAAGAAACACCTGAAAAAGCCTCCCTGTTAATTGTGGGCGTGTGGGTTGGTTCAGCAATGAGGAGGAATTATTCTAATGTGCCTTCAACTGAGCGTGGTGTCACATGCCTGTAGTCAGAGCACTTGGGAGGCTGAGGCGGGAAGATCACTGTGAATTTGAGGCCAGCCTGGGCTACATGGTGAGTTCAGGACCAGCCTAACTACATAGTAAGACCCTGCCTCAAAACACCAAAACCAAACAAAAAAGTAGCTTAAAATTTTTAGGATGTTTTAACTGAATTTTGACTTGTTAAAGGGTTAGTGTTCATAGTATTTTGGAGACACTTTGATAATAATTTTTAATACTCATTTTTAAAATACATGCAATTCAATCTAAACCAGTCTAACTTTGGAAGTTTACCCTAAGGGGAGAATTAAAGCCCCAGGACTGTGTCATGTCCTGGATACACAGACAGACACACAGGGGCTCGGCCACAGAAGCATATGATTGTGACATTTTGTGCTTCCGGGCGCACGGCACTTGTGTGTGTGTGTGTGTGTGTGTCCACGTGTGCGTGTGTGTGATGCAGGCAAAGGCCGAACGTCCAGAGGGAGACGTCCATGAACTCTGGGGAGGAGCTGCTTATTTCTGTTTCTTTAATTTTTCATTATCAGTAGTCTGTTCTGCAGTTTTATCATAGACTGCACTGTTTTTCTAAATAAGGAGTTATGTTAGGAAATTATGCGAAAAGTTAGTAAACACCACTCGACACACACAGACTACCTGGCAAAACACACGAGAAAGCTGCAGGATGATGATTAGGATTCTGAACTATACTTTTACTCTTTTTAGTTGTTTAAAAATTGCCTAAAACCGCTATTGGTGGTGGTACATACCTGTAAGTCCAGTTACTTGGGAGGCTGAGGCAGGAAGATCAAAGGTTAGAGGGCAGCCTGAGTGACTGAGACCTTGTCTTGCGATTTTTAAAAAAACCGTTTTTGAAGACCGAGGATATAGCTCAGTGCGAAGGCCTTGGGTTAATCCTCAATCTCACAAAAATAAATAAATACATTTTTAATAATTAAAAGGGCTGATGATGTAATTCAATAATCCGTGGGTTCAAGGTAGTTTTAATTTGCATTTCTCTGATGGCAAGCAACATTGAAGGTTTTTTTCATGTATTTATTGGTCATTTATACTGTTTTTTTCCTCCCAGTTGTCCACTTCTGGATTGTTTTATTTTGGGGCATCTAATCTTTTAGCATTCTTGTATATTCTAGAGGTTAGTCCTCTGTCTCGCGTGCTGAGTGTGGCTGCTTTTAAGATCAGCATACACGGTGTGTTAGCCATTGTTATTCTCTTATAATTTCTTATCATAAAAAAGTACTCCTTTGTTTCAATCCCTGGTGCTAAAAGCAAGCAAAATTCAAAGGAAAACCCTGCAGCAGATAATTGCGGTGCACGTGCGTGCACGTGCGCGCACGTGTATCTGTGTGTGTGTGCGCGCGCACGTGTGTGTATCTGTGTGTGTGTGCGCACGCACGTGTATCTGTGTGTGTGTGTGTGCGCACGTGTGTGTATCTGTGTGTGTGTGCGCACGCACGTGTATCTGTGTGTGTGTGTGCGCGCGCGCATGTGTATCTGTGTGTGTGTGCGCGCATGTGTGTGTCTCTGTGTGTGTGCGCGCGCGCGCACGTGTGTGTATCTGTGTGTGTGTGTGTGCGCGCGCGCGCGCATGCGTGACCAGGCGGGCCCCACGGGGGCTCTGCCTCTGCCCTGCCCCTCTCTCTCCTGTGCAGGCAGCACTGCGCCGGGGTCCCCACCCCCATCCTCTGCACACGGCGTGTCCTCCGTGGCCGCCGTGGCTTGGGCAAGCACGTGCTGAGTGTCACCGTCGTCGCCCCCAGCCCCTGATGATGGCAGAAGTTTCTAGACCCCTCTGAGTGCGGTCGCGCCTCCCCTCCCTCTGTGAACACAGCACCGGGTCTCTGCACCCCGCTCCCAGCTGTCCCCGGGGCCCCTGGCCCTGGCTGCTGGGCCGCGTGGTGGGAGGGTCGCGGGTCTCAGTCAGCAGACACAGGTTGGGGGCGTGTCCCTCACCCCAGGCACATGGCATGGGTGCCTGCTTGGGGATGCTGGGGGCGCGGCTGCTGTGGGGGAGGATGACATCCTCTGAGCAGCGCGGTGGCCTTAGGGGCCACCTGCGCCCCGGGACAGTTCTGCTCTGCCTAGGTGCGGCCTGACCTGCACCTCACAGTCTCAGCATTTGAATCTAGGGCTGCAAGCAGACAGGCTGGGCAGGAGGACAGTCCCCACCTCGGGGCAATGGTGACCAGCTGGGGCCTCCGGGGTGGCCTCCGATGGTGTCGGGCCCCCTCCCTGTGCACAGCCAGCGAGGACCACGATGTCCCGAATCCCGCGGGATTCTTCAGGTCGCCTCTGCAGCGCCGGACCCTGTGCTGAGGCAGAGCTGCCCCAGCAGAGGAGAGGTGGCGACACGGGCGTCATCAGAAGGGAGACCGGTGGGGCAGCAGGCGGCGGTGCCAGCAGGGCGCGGGCTATGCAGAGAGAAAGCAGTGTGACACCCCAGCAGGGCAGGAGCGAGGCCAGCGCGGGTCAGTCCGCTGCACCCCCTGAGAGCCCGAGGCCAGGCCCTGTGCTCCCGTGGGGGCCCTGTCTCCTGGGGACAGAGCAGGTCCTTGGGAAGCCGCTGCGCCCTGCCACCCATTGGACGCTGTCCCGGGCAGGCGGGGAAGGGATTTGCGGGGGCACGTTTGGAAAATCTGTCTTCTGGGCCAGGGGTCAGGACCCCTCCTGGGGTGTTGGTTCCAACCTGTGACCTTGAGCTTTTCCGGGCAGCAGCACCAGCCCAGGAGCGGGTGGCAGCCCGGGCACCGCCTCAGGGTGGCTTGCAGGCGGTCAGGGCCCAGGGCTTGGGTGGATGGGTCCCTGCCGGGGCGCCTGTTGCAGACCACATCGTCCTCTCTGTGCCCGCGGGTCCCAGCAGCAGGGGGACAGGAAGTTCAGAGAATCCATTTCCAGGCCCGGCTTTTCCCGGATCCGTCCTCCCTGTGACTGGGAGGATGCCGCCCAGTCCACCCCAATCCTGGGGGCTCGGTAAGTGGCCTGTTTGAAGCATCATCTTGGCGCTGGGTGAGTAGTGGTCCAGGCCAGGTAACAACCTGCAAGTTGGGGGGCTTTAAACTTTCATTTTGAGCCACATTTAAAAGATAAAGGCAGGGCTGGGGATATAGCTCAGTGGCATAAGTGCCTGCCTGGGAAGCATAAGGTCCTGAGTTTGATTCCTGGTACCAAAAAAAGAGAAGGGAGAGATGAAAAATAAAAGCAGGGCCGGGGTACAGAGCTCTTGCCTGGTATTGGTGAGCCCTGGACTCCATCCCCAGCACTGCTAAATAAATACGTAACTAATAATTACGGAGGGATCTAGATTACTTCGTAAATTTTTAATCCTTAACTTGGACAGGGTTGAAAATTTTGGCATCATTGCTAAAAAATTCGAGTTCCAGGTATTTAGTGCTCACAGCTACCAAGGTGACGAACAGGATAGGAATCCATGCCTCGAGCTAGCGATAAACAACACCAGCCGTGGGTACGTAAAGGAAGAACCTTGCACTCCGTTACGGGCAGCGAGATTCCTTTCCAAGGAAATTCAGCTTTCTGTGGCTCAGGTGACTTATGATGATATAAAAAATAAGATTAATACGCGTGTAAGCTTGCTATTTTGCTGTGTGGTCCTAGTAGCTACAGTTACAAAGTAATTCAGCGGGGAATTTTATCAGAGGACGCAATAAAGGTTTAACATTTCGGTTTATATACATTTTGTTTCAAAGACTCCCAGGACGATGAGTGCAGGACGTGAAAGCAGAGAAACACTTCGGGGTGAGAGCCCCCCAGAAGGGTGAGCGTGAAGGATGCAGGGGGCGGCAGGGTCCCCTCCCCTAGCAGCGGAGGTGTGGTGTCGGTTTTCTTTTCAAATATCAATACTGAAAATATGACACTGGGGTGAGAGAGGGATCACATCCTGCCTCGTCACACTTCTGATGAAACGTTTGAGAAAACATCTTCAGAACGCAGCTTTCTGGAAACCTTCGCGCTGGGCCGTGGCGGGGCGCACGCATCACCCCCAAGCCAAGAGCAGCTTTTAGCTTTTTAAAAAATGATTGCCCAGGCGTGGTGGCGCACGCCTTTAATCCCAGCACTCGGGAGGCTGAGGTAGGCGGAGCGTTGTGAGTTCGAGGCCGGCTTGGGCTACAACGCGAGCGCAAGGATGGCCTGAGCTACATAGTGCGACCCTGCCTCAAAAAAAACCAGGGCCGGGAGTTTGGCTCAGTGCCTTAAGCGCCTGCCCTGGCAGGCGCGAGGTTGTGAGTTCAATCCCCGGTGCCGCAAAAAAAAAAAAAAAAAAAAAAAAGATTGCAGACGGGGAAATGAAGACGATTTCACGATGCACTCGGATGATAGGAAACTCGAAGTGGGGCTGAAGGGAGGAACCAGACAGATCGCGTGCGGCACGTGATCACCACGCACATCTAAACTGTACCGACACGGTGAAAGGAAAAGAGGCAGGCAGCTCAGCTGCTGGCACCCACGTGTGGAATCTGACGGGAAGAGAGTCACATCCTGCCCGGGGCTGCTTTTCAGGGGACGGTGGTGGAATTGAGCCCAGGCAGAGCCGGCTGTGTTTACTCTGGCAGTTTTCAGAAAAGTCTCTCTGTGGCTCCAGCTCTGTCCCCAAATCTGGGAAAAAAAAAATGCTTTTTGGAAAAGTGATCGCAGGGTCCTGTGCTGCCTCTAAAACCCTGAGACATCTAAGAAAGCAGTTCATACTGAAGTGTGAGTGGCTGATACCTCCAGATGCATCTGCTTTTAAAAACTGAGCCAGGAGGAAGTGGTGCATTCAGCTCGGAGGAGCTGGGCAGTGATCGGGGCTGACGGCGGGAGGAGGCAATCGCAGGGCGGGGCAGCGGTGTGATGGGCCGTGCGCGTCAGCTGTGCGGGTGCGATGCCCACCATGGTCCCGGGCTGTCCTAGGCCTGTGGCAGCCACGGCAGAGCTGGACACGGTGACGGGCAGAGCCCAGACTTCCGGGTCCCTCGGAGCCAGCAGGTGCACGGGACCCCGGCCTGGCCGCTGTGACCCGGGCCCAGACAGGCACCTCGGCAGCAGATTCTCACCACGAGACGGGGACGCGGGTCTGGAAGGGGTGGCCTTGGGCCTGCCTTCACCCATGAGTGCTGGGAGAGGCCCCTCGGAGGGAGGGGCAGCTGCCGGGCGATGACCACAGCACTGGGTGCCTGCCCACCTGCCTGCCCACGGGCCTTTCCATGCCAAGGACGCTTGTGGCTCAGGGTGAGTGCCGGGACACAGGACGGGACGCTGTCACGGCTGCCCAGGGCCCGGCCAGCCCAGCAGAGAGGGGACAGGAACGGGACAGAGAGAACGGGAACAGCCTGGGTGTGGGGAGAGGCACTGGGAACCCAGGGCGCCAGAATCCCGGTCCCCTGCCCGGGCCCCCACGGGGTCCCACAGCCACCCTGGCTGCCCTGCGTCCTGCGGGATTAGACACCAGGCCACGGGGGCCGCGTGTCCCCACAGCACCAGGGCACCGTGGCGTGGACAGCGGGGTCCCTGGGACTGTGCTGGGCCCGCCTGGGAGGTGGCAGGGAGGCTGGGGGGACACGGGGACGGGTGAGGAGCGAGCTGAGCCCCCTCGGATTAAAACTGGGGCAGGAAGGAGATGACAGTGACACCTTCTGACAGTCTTTGTAGGACACAGATGTTCGGTTGTGGCGAAGCTATTTATGGAAACGTGGCAGAGAGACCGGAAGACGGGCCTGCTCCAGAGAGACGGCACCCAGGGGCCCTGATGCCCTCCCGTCCTCTCCTGTGGGACTGCGGCAGGGAGGCAGTGCGCGATGGCGGGGGACGGGGTAGGGAGAGGCGCACGCAGCCCCCGAGACTTCCCAAGCCGCTGTGTGGTGTGGTCCCGGAGGGCACCCACCAGGGCTCTCCTGGTGGAGGTCACACCGTGGCCCAGGTGGACCCCAAGGCCAGGCTGGGGTTTCCCTGGGGCTTCCTGGTGGGGGCCAACCCTCTCGCCATGGCTGTCCTGTCAGTCCTGAGCCCCTCTCCCCTGGGCCCTGGCCTCACCCGTCCCCGAGGATGGCGAGGGTGGGTTGGGGGCTCCGACTTCACCCCGGGACCTGGGCTCGCGGGACGGAACTCCGCCAGGAGCCAGCGCCACGCCGTCATCCTCACGCCGCCCCCGGTCCCGGGTCGCAGGGCGGGCAGGGAGGACAGGATGAGGACGGTGACCGCTCCTCGCGTCTCTTCAGCGTCCCTGACTTGAAACAGCTGAGTCTCTGTATTTTGTGACATTGCTGGTTTTGAAAAGTTCACGCCAAAAGTTTTGTGTAAAATGTCCAGGTTCCCTTGAAAATAAATTTACATTTCAAAAATCAAGTCCAATTAAAAAAAAAAATTCTGGAGCGATGGAAAGAAAAACCCCACAGGTGAAGGAGACCCTCCAGGCGCCCGGGGCAGGGCTGGTAGAGGCGTCGCCCGTCTCCGCTCAGCCCGGGTCCTCATCCCGCGGGGATGGCCAGGTCGGGACGGACACGGGGTCAAGGACGGAGGACACAGTGGTGACCCGAAGGCCACCCCACACGGGGCAGGGGCCCCCGGGGCCAGGAGCGGTGGGGGAGGACGCTGCCGGCTGTGCGCGCCGCGCCCCGGGGTCTCAGACGTGGCCACTGCGAGTGACTTGTCCAGACAGAGGGCCCATGACGGCTGGGCTCTCCCGGGGGGCCGCAGGGGACACAGCCCCATCCCAGGGTGTGCCACCCGCACTTCCTGCTGGCCACGTTAGTGTCCACCCGTCATGCAGGGTGAGGGCCTAGAGTCCAGGCAGAGGCTACAGGAGGGACAGCGTGTGCGGCCCTGGGGGCCACATGTGGCTGGGGACGAGGAAAAGACCGTCCCCTCCCCGTGTGACAGCGGGGCACAGAGAGGTCACTCTGAGGGAAGGCCAGGGCCTGCTCCTCTGACTCGCAGTTGGCAGCCGCCCTGGGCAGGGAGCCGGCAGGGGCCTTCCCGTGACCCCTGGGGCCTCGGCCCCGCTCAGCGCCCGGCCCTTCTCCCCACCAGCCGTGGCCAGGAGCCGGTGACCGGAGCTGGACCCGTGACCCGGGTCACCCTGCCCACGGGGAGGTGGCTGGGAGCGCTCGCGGCCGGCTGCGGGGCTGGGAGGCTGACGGGGGCACAGGTGACTCCGGGCCGCGTCCTCTCCTCCTGCCTGGCGTCCTCCCGTGGGGGCCACAGCGGCTGGGGGTGTGTGAACAGCTGGAGGGAGTGGTGGGGGCCGGGGCGCCCCGAGGGCTCCTGCTGCTCTCCGCCCTCCGGGGTCTGCAGAGGGCCAGGCCCCCCCGTGAGGCCCCGGTCACCCAGGAGTCCACTGAGGTGACGGCGGGCCCCGCCCCGCTCCACACGCCAGCCCCGGTGTCGCCGTGGTGACCCCGTCCCGGGGCTGCTGCAGCCTCGGTGGCCACCGTGGGACAAGCAGCCCAGCGCATGACAGGTGCGACCGTCGGCAGCACCACAGTCACCGTGTGAGGTGCAGACCCCGTCTCCTCCCGTCCCCCGCCTGGCCTCGCGCTCTGTGCCACCTCCCACTGACCGTGTCCCTCCGGGTTCCCCCATGCCACCTCCCTTCACGGCAGGCAACTTTCTAAGGCCGTCCTCTTGCTAGACTCCCCCTCTGCCCTAGAGGCTGCTCCTGACACCCAGCGCCTCTGAGACGATGAAACCCTGGGAAAGCTGCAGAGCCTGAGTCACCCCCAGGGGTCTCCCCAAACCAGCAGGGATGTGTCCACACTTGCTCCACCCGACAAACTCCTACACACCCTTCAATGGCCAGCTCAGTTGGCCCCTTTGGCCATGCCCTCCCCATCACACACTGGTGGTGGTGGCTTCTCCCTCTCTGTTGGTGGAGTCCCACGTGAGGTGGTTATGTACTTCACATCAAAAGGAATCCCAGGCCGCAGTGGTCAGTGGCACTCTAGAGCGACCCTCCGAGGCCTCTGCGGCCCCTGGGGAGGCGGGGTGCCCGGGACCTGACACTAGGGAAGGCTGGCGGGGAGGTGTGGGGGATTCGCCCTGTCCTGTTGGGGTC
>RJWM01028995.1:0-24940 GCA_004363535.1 Dasyprocta punctata | reverse complement strand
TGCTGGGCATTGAATTAGGCAGATCGAATGAATCAATGTCCCAGATTCAATTTGTCCATACCGCAGTCTACTTTGTAATTAAAGGGCAGCCATTTTCCTTATCCTGCCAAATTTGAATGGTAATATAAAGTTCCAAAGCAGGCAATATAAAACTATTTTACACTGCTCTTTTCTATTTTCTTTTCTTTTTTTTTTTTTTTTAGTGGTATCAGGGATTGAACTCACAACCTCACGCCTGCCTGACAGGCATGTAAGCCGCTGAGCCAAACTCCCGGCCCTGGTTTTTTAAGGCAGGGTCGCACTGTGTAGCTCAGGCCGGCCTTGCACTCGCGTTGTAGCCCAAGCCGGCCTCGAACTCACAACGCTCCTCCTACCTCAGCCTCCCGAGTGCTGGGATTCTTTTCTATTTTTCTAAGAGTGCATATAGCTTTCAAATCTTTTAATTTAGTGTTTTCTAGCATTTAATGAAGAAATATTGGCCACTAGAAGCACTTTAGGTTCTTGTTAAAATATGGTCTTCCTACCCCTTCTGTCTCTCTCAAACAGAAGCTTTCTTTCTCTCAATAAATATATTCTGCTCTTAAAAAAAAATGTGGTCTTCCTAGGCCCTATTCAAGATTTGATGAATCAGAATCATGGGATGGGTTCTGGAAATTAGTATTCTAAGCAAGATCCCTCAGTTATTCTTATGTATATTAAGTTTGTGACCTCCTGACTTAAGTTTTTTTTTCCCCCCTTTTTTATTGTTCATCTCAACTTCCTTTTGGTTTTTAGAATTACTATTTGACTTTGTCACCAATAGAAGCAAATAGTTTTTTTTTAAATTAAGTTTATTGGTACAGTTTAGATATACATAATGATCACATGCATCATGGAGAATTTGTATCTGTACATGGTATATCTTGATTCCTTTTTCCCCCATTCTCCTCCTCTCCCTTCAACCCTTCTTCCCCTCCTTATTTACAGAAGCTTTGTTTCCATTTTTTCTTCCTTTTCTCGCTTTTTTTTCTTTTTTCCCTCCTCCTGCCTCCCTAGTTCACCTTCTCATTTGAGCATTTTCTTCCTAATTCACAATATCTGTTCTACATTTTAGAAGCAAATAGTTAGTCATCAGCATTTGTAGGAAAATACCTGAATTATATGTCAATGGAAGGAGTTGACTAAAACAGTCTGTGTCGAAGGAGTTTTATCCTGCTTGAGTTTAGTACTAAAAACCTTCTTTTATATCCAGTGACTTCCCATAATTTGAAATAATTTATTTTGGAATAAACACAACCTACTATATTGTTTCATTTTCTTTACCCCTGAAGTGCTAATCTATAAAGATAACTGAATCCAATAAATGATTTCAGGTGCCCAAGAGTCCTTAACAAATACTTCAGTGCCTACCATGTGTCAGGTACTGTTCTGGGAGTTAAAATGCAGTTTAAAAAATCTGAGCAATGATAGGGCTAGTTCTATTACTCTGGAAAATTTAAGAACTCCCTTGGGCTGGCATTGTAGCACAGAGGAAGAGCAATTGCCTAGCATGGATAAGGCCCTGGGTCCAACCACCAGCACCATAAATGATGCTAAGCCCAGGACTGGATGGTCAGGGACGAGACTGGGGAGAAACGGTCATCAAAGCTGGGACCTATAGCATAGGTTCAGGCAGAGGCTAAAGTATTTACAGACAAGGGGTAGTGGTGCTAGAGAGACAGCATGCTCAAAGAAAGGCCCAAGATCAAGAGGTAAATTGGGCCTGCTTAAAGACTGAAGGGAAAGTTGTTCAAAGGGAGATTGTAAAGTAACATTTATTAGCTGAAAATAATGATGAAGATTTTTATCATTTTGTTTTGTTTTGTTTTGTTTTTTGTGTTCTTTGACAGGGTCTAGCTATGTAGTTCAGGTTGGCCTTGAACTTACTATGTACCCAGGCTGGCCTCGAACTCATGGTGACCCTCTTGCCTCAGCCTCCCAAGTGCTGGGATTACAGCCATGTGTCACCACACCCAGCTGCAATGATAAAGATTTATTGAGCACTTATTAGTTTCTCGATAGTGTTACATATACTTGATGCTTAAGAACTAATTTTCTTTTCATTCCTTTCTTTTTTGGTACTGACAGTTGAATTTAGGACCTTGTTCTTGCCAGGCAGGTGCTGTGCCACTGAGCTGAATCCCTGGCTAAGAACTAATTTTCATAACAAGATAAATTCTTTTATTTCTCATTTACAGGGGAAGAAGCTCAGAGAGAGTTTAATAATTTACCCAAGATCACATAGGTGGCAAGATTCAAATAAGCAGTTTCAAATCCATGGCCTAGTTTTTAACCTCATATCATTTTCTCTCTAGTATATGTCACTCTTAGGCATTTTTTTCTAAGCTTGTGATCCTTTGCCTCAGCCTCCTGAGTACCTTGGCACCGTATCTGTCAGTGTCTTTAGTTGTATTCTGGTGGCTGCCTTGATACCTTAAATGACTTCAAAATATTTATCTTTCATGGTCATTTTGACTTTGAGGGAAGAAACAGAAGTTGTACAGTTCAGATTAAATGAATAAGGTGAATAAAGTGAATAATACCCACCATGTTTTTACAACCCTGCCTGTGAGTGAATGCTGTTGGCAGCAGCATTCGCTGCATTTTTTATCACACCTTGTAAAGACACTCACGCAAGAAGACTTCCAGAACTGCTTCAGCAAGTGGCAAGAGTGATGGGATACATGTATTCAAAGCCAGGGTGTTTCAAGGGAGATTAAGGGCATTGTATCTTTTACCATCATAGTTTTGTTTTGTTTTGTTTTGTTTTTGGTCTTTTTGAGACAGAATTTCACTATGCAGTTAAGGTTGTCCTTGAACTCACTTTATAGCCCAGGCTGGCCTCAAACTCGCAGCTATCCTCCTGCCTCAGCCTAGTGCTAGGATTACAGATGTGCACCACCACGTCCTGCCTTGTAATACATTTTTAAAAATTTAAATATTCATTGTATATTTTTATCACCCTTGTAATATATTTGAACTGTATGCTGTATATTTATAGGGTATCTGAAACTATCTAACAGGTAATGGGTATTCTAGAACTGAAGTCAGGAAGTTAGGACTTGATAATTCAGCTTTGAGAATCATCTGGTGTAAGTGACCTTTGATTACTTGAGAATAGGTGAGCTCCCTTAGAAAGAGAGAAGAAAATGACTTTTGAGTAATATCTGGGAACTTATAAATTTTCTTTTCAACTTTAAACCTTGTATATATTTTTCTTCTCCCCCCTCCCACCCCCAGTTCTGACTATTCAACTCAGGGCCATGGCATTGAACTATATCCCTAGCCCTTTTTAATTTTTATTTTGAAATAGTGTTTTCTAAGTGGAGGTGAGTGGAGGGAAAGAAAGAGAGTTCTGTGAGGTAATTGAGAATAGTTTGAAAGAAAGAAAAGGAATCAGAGTTCTAATTTAAGAAAATACAGAGTGTCTTAGTTACTTTTTTCTTGTTGCTGAGACAGAATACCTGACACCCAAAATTAGAGAAGGAAAGGTTTATTTCTTACAGTTTTCAGGGGTTTCAGTCCATACTCAGTTGGCTTCAAAGTAATGTGGTGTGGCAGGGCAGCCATTCATGGCATCTGCAAAAGAGCAGGATGTAGAACCGGCAAGGAGAGAAGACATGCCTTCCTCCTGCCCTTACACTGTATGTCGGCTCCACCCCTGGACAGGTGCCGCACTCACACCACCAATCCCAGCACCAGACAACAAACCAATCATGAGCAGTAGACTCAGCTGCATCCATGCCATGAGTACGTGAGACTTAGTGGGGCCACAGGAATACAAACCATAACATTCCACCCCCGGCCCCCCAAAGACTCATGTACATCCTTTATACAAAAGACATTTAGTCTATCTCCAAGTTTTGCCAGAGTCCTAACAGTTTCAGCATTGCTGAAAAGTCCAAGTCCCAAATCTCCTCCAACATCTATGGCAAACTCTTAATTATAACCCCCTATAGAAAAGAAAACAAGGTTAAATACTCCAACATGTAAAGGCACAAGATAATCATTACCATTCCAAAAGTTACAAACAGGGGAATACAAAGCATTGGAACCAAAGCAAGTCCAAAATCCATCAGGGTCAACATTAAGTCCTATAGTCACAGCATCTGAAACAATCTGTGGCAAATTGTGCGCT
Organism: Dasyprocta punctata; assembly: GCA_004363535.1. NCBI lineage: Eukaryota > Metazoa > Chordata > Mammalia > Rodentia > Dasyproctidae > Dasyprocta > Dasyprocta punctata. The sequence continues at coordinate 20,784 of RJWM01028995.1, read as the reverse complement.
CCAAAGGGTTTGAGTGATTCCACCCCCATGGCACTTGCAGGGATTTTAGTTTCTACAGCTTCTCTCTTAGGTCCGTTCTGCTCAGTCCTTGCAGCTTTTCTTGGATGATCCACATTCCTGGCTTTTTTAAACTTCTGGGTTTTCCACTGTACCCTTGGCTTCACCCTTACATCTTTACATATGGCCCTCTGAAGTTGGGGTGGAAGCTGCCTTAACCTTAGAATGTGTCCATTTTTCTTGCACTTAAAACCAGTGCCACATGGATACCACCAAGGTCCGCTGCAAGAGAGAGGTTCCTCTCTCTTGGCTGTAGGGGTCAAGTGCCTGGATTGCTGAACTCTCTCAACCTGATTGTGAGGAACAGATTCTCTATGCTGCTACCATTCTGGAATGTGGTGCAGCTGCTGCCACTTTGAAACCTCCTGTGGCCTCCATCATCACTCTGGAACATGGCACTCTGTGACTTTTTCCTCCAAGCAAACTCTTTCACCTTTGCTTGCTTGAGGCTGCAAAAAGTGGAGACCCGCTTCTTTCTGGGATGGCCCCAGGCCACCTTTTTTATTTCTTTGTTCCTTCTCAACAATTAAGGTCTCAGCTCTATCTTTACAGTTCACAGTTTCCTGGCCAAACTTACAACATTTTAAATCACGATGCTGGGTTCTTTGCTCTTGATTTGCAACATAAATCCTACTAAAAGCCCCTATCAATAGCCATGCCACTGCCTGAACATTCAACTGCCTTGAAATTTCCTTTGCCACATTAATCAGTCCGTTGGCCTTAATCTCAGTCTCAGGCAGAGTCTCTGGACATGAGCAAAATGCAGACAAACTTTTTGTCAAGCTGTAACACACATCATGTGGAGTCCAACAACCAATGCAATCCTTCTTCCCAGCAGAAACCTCCCAAGCCTGGTCTTTACTGGTAAGTTTTCTACCAGCCTTCTGGTCTTCAGAGCTCTGACCAGGATCTCCCATATGGAACAACCTAAGCTGTTCCAGTGCCACTCTTTTAGACAGTGTCTCCAAACCTTTCCAAACTCTTCCCACAAGCCATTTCCAAAGGCTCCTGAAACACATGGTCAGGTTTAGTCACAGCAATGACCCTACTCTTGGTACCAAATTCTGTCTTAGTTACTTTTTTCTTGTTGCTGAGACAGAATACCTGACACCCAAAATTAGGGAAGGAAAGGTTTATTTCTTACAGTTCTCAGGATTTCAGTCTATACTCAGTTGGCTCCAAGGCAGTGTGGCATGGTGGGGCAGCCATTCATGGCGGCTACAAAACAATAAGGTGCAAAACTGGCAAGAGAGAGAAGACACACCTTCCTCCTGCCCTTACACTGTATGTCGGCTCCACCCCTGGGCAGGTGCCGCACTCACACCACCAATCCCAGTGCCAGACAACAAACTGATCATGAACACTAGACTCAGCTACATCCATGCCATGATTACATGAGACTTGGCAGGGCTTTAGGAATATAAACCATAACACAGAGGAAAATACAATTTTAAAATGAGAGACTAATCAATACTTAACATAGTAGAGGATGGGAAGAACAGAGAGCTTAGTTGGTGTAATCCCAGCACTCAGAAAGCTGAGGCAGGAGGGTCACCTGAACTACATAGCAAAACCCTGCCTAAAAACAAAAAAACAAAAAAACAAAAAACAAAAAACACTGGTTCAGCTGATTCTGTGATCTTCAGGTAATCAACCGCAGTAGAATGGTGGGAATAGAGGTCCAGACCCAGGGCGGCAGAGGGATACATAGAAAATTAAGAAGTGTAAATGCACAGAGACTATGGTTCAGCTGTGATGTAGGAGCAGTGTGAGGTAGTAGGTTGAGAGGAAAAAAAGACTTAAGAGAAAAAAATTAAATTTTTTAGCTTTCCAGTCTGAAATCCTACCTTCTTGGGAGGCCAAGGCAAAGGATCACAAAATCAAGTCCAACTTGGGCAACTTAGCAAGACCCTGTCTCAAAAAGCGCTGAGGATGCTCAGTGGAAGAACCCTTCCTTACCATGCACAAAGTCCCAAGTTCAATTCCTAACTCTGCAAAAAATGAAAAAAGAGCTTTTAAAACATCGTATATGTCAGCACTCGGGAGGCTGAGGTAGGCGGAGCATTGTGAGTTCGAGGCCGGCTTGGGCTACAATGCGAGCGCAAGGCAGGCCTGAGCTACATAGTGCGACCCTGCCTCAAAAAACCAGGGCCGGGAGTTAGGCTCAGTGGCTTAAGCGCCTGCCCTGGAGGCTGTGAGTTCAATTCCCGGTGCCGCAAAAAAAAAAAAAAAAAAAAAAAAACATCGTATATGTGAATTTCAGCTACGTATGCATATCTGTCAGAAATGTCAGCATGTCATAGGTAGAAGGCAAAGTCAGAAGAAGTGATGAGTGAGGTTCTGGGGGAAGAGTTCAGGGGTGGCCTGACCACCTAGCTTAGGGTTAGGTAAAGGGTTTCATAATTTTTGGCAAGCAGTTTCAATAAATAAAATTACTTCCCATTTACACAACCTCGTTTTATTGTTGCTGTGAATTTTAGTACTTTTTAAGGCATAAAATATCCTTAAAAGGAGGCAAAGGACCACAGGTAATCCCAGCACTCAAGAGACTGAGACAGGAGGATTGCTGTGAGTTCAAGGCCAGCCTGGGCTACATAATGGCTCCGTGTGTGTGTGTGTGTGTGTGTGTGTGAGAGAGAGAGAGAGAGAGAGAGAGAGAGGGAGAGAGAGAATAGATCTCATGTTATAGTAGTGACTTTGTCCTGGGAATGTGATCAATATTACAAGTGTCTTATTATCTAGATACATGTTTCTGCAGATACCTGACTGAAGCACTCCCAGGAACAGTGGCAGTGACTATTCTAATATGCCTCCAGACTTGTCTGTTAGCATGTTTCCAAATAATAAAGTAGTAAGCCTTTTATGTATATTATTGGAAGTTATTTAGTAGTTCTTTTTATACCACTTATGTATGTCAAGAGTTTGAATAAGCTAATATTACTAAACAATTCAATGTAAAGATATGCTTTCTTAACAGCAAATCTTAGCTCTTTTCTTAACTGTATTTCAGATAAAATTTAAAGCCTCATGCAATTTTGTACAAAACGTGTTTATAGAGTTACTTCTATAAATAAATCCCAGAAGAGCAAGAGACAAGGTAGATCTATCCTCTGACCCAAAAAATCCTTCTACTGAGTAGAATTTATACAATTATGATAAAGTAGTGAAGGAGAGCTATGCCGATGGGAAGGAGGGCTGAGACAGTTTATAAAAGGTTCTGTGAGAAAGTAGCTTCTCATTTGAGTTTGTTTGTTTGTTTGTTTGTTTGTTTTGGTTTGGTTTTGGTACCAGGAATTGAACTCAGGGCCTTGTACTTGCCAGGCAGGCACCGTGCTGCTGGCCCACATCCCTGGCCCTCAGTTGAGCTTTTAAAGATAAATTGATTGAAGCCAGTCATGGTAGTGCATGCCTGTAAAAATCTCAGCATTTTGGGAAGCTGAGGCAGGTGGATGGCTGTGAGTTTGAAGCCAGCCTGGACTACAGAGTGAGACCCTGTCTCAAAACCAAAAATGAACCTGGAACATTTTGTAGTGCTGCAAAGTAAAGAAGTGCTTTAAAAAGGTGGTGGTGGGGGGGAGGCATGTTGAAAAACATTGGAAAAAAGCTGGAAAAGCTCCAAATAACTGTAACTGGAACAATTTGAACAGCAAAATGATAGTACAAATAAAGTATTCCTTGTCCAATATCCTTGGGACTGGAAGTGTTTCAGACTTTATTTTGAAATATTTGCATATATGTAATAAGTTATCTTGGGACTGTTACCAAAGCCTAAACATAAAATGCATTTATATTTTATGTACACCTTCTGCATACAGCCCTGAAGGTAACTTTACACAATGTTTCTAGTGTACCTGTGTTTTGACTGCAACCTGTCATGAGGTCAGGTGTGGAATTTTCCATTTGTGGCATTAATTATGTCAGCACTCAAACAGTTTCAGACTTGGGGCCATTTCTGGTTTCAGATTTTTAGATAAGGGATGTTCAATTTGTATTCATACCCAGGGAATAAAATAAATATCTGTGAGTCCCTACTAATACTAATAAATGGTTGAGTAAATGAGGGGAAAAGAGAAATATTCTTTATGCAAGAATGCCAGTTATTAAATGTAGAATGGATAAGGCCAAGAGAAAATCACCACTAACAATTGTTATAGGTAGGATCAAGCCAGAAATGCTAAAATTAGTGGCAAAAAGTTTAATGAAAAGTAGGGACAAAATACTTTCCTCCAAATATTTATGAATTACAAAGAGAAAAAATAGTAACATTACATTGGGGCCTGTAACCCTTTTAACCAAGTAGTCAAGTTAACACCGCCAGTGATAAGACATCACCATCACGTACCCTCTAATAGAGTGCAAGGAGGAAGGTACTGCAGCATCACAGCATTCTTCTAAAAATCTATAATTTCAGTCTAATCTGAGAAAACATCTTCTTTTTTTTTTCAGTTGAGCATTGTAAAATGTTCCAGGCTTATCCTTGTATTTGTCCTGCCCAGCTCTTTCCATCATTTCTCCAAGAAGCCCTGATTATTTTTATTGGTGAGATCCAGAAATCCAGATCCCAGATCCGGGATCAGCTCACATAATACCTGGCCAGTGCTTTTCAACAGAATCGGGGTCATGAAAGATAAGGGAACACAGGAACTATCATATGTGGAAAGAGATTTAAGGAGCTATGACAACTAAAGTCACCATAGGATCTTGGAACAGAAAAAACAGTGGAAAACTGGTAAAATTTAAATAATGTCTATAGTTAATAGTATTGTTGCAGTGTTAATTTTTTAGTTTTGGTAATTGTGCTATGGTACTGTGAAGTAAACCTGGATGGAAATCTGAGAACTTTTGTATTCTTTTTTTTTTTTCTTTGTAACTCTTGTGTAAATGTAAAATAAAAAGTAAGAAAACTAGGCGTGGTGATGCATGCCTGGACTCCTAATATTCTGGAGGCTAAGAAAGGAGTTTGATCTTGAGTTTGAGGTAATACAGTGAGACTGTCTCAAGAACAAACCCATAAATAAATAAATAAATAAATAAATAAATAAATAGAAGAAACTAACTTCACGTGAATTTAGTAACCTTTTTTTTTTTTTCCTGCAGTATGGGTTGAACTCAAACTTCTGATCTTCCTGCCTCAGTCTCCCAGAGTGCTGGGGTTGTAGATGTGTGCCACCATGCATGGCACCAGAACATATTTCATATAACTTTTATTTAAAATTGCCTTAGCACTTTGAAGCTTGTTTAGCTTTTAATTGCTCTCTTTTGCCTTTTGACATTCAAATTGAAAAGAGTTGTTAGTAGAAAAACTAAAATTTTACAATCTTGTCTTAAGAGGACATTTCCTCTTACTGAGTTTGCAGAGTTTTTTCTCTTTAATTTTTTGAAACTGTATTCAGGCAGGCAACTCTCCAGCTTGCCCAAGTAATCAGAAGGAGAGGAGGAGAGGGAGGGAGAGAGGGAGAGAAACAGGAAGGAGAGGGAGGGAGGACAGGAGGGAAGGGAGGAGGAAGGGAGCAGGAAGGGAAGGAGAGAAAGCTGAGATTGGGTTTATGAGGACAGCATTTTTTTAGTGGCTTTGGGAACGGCTGATGTGGTGGCAGTTCATTTGCTTTTCTTCCACCCTGGTTTCTGAGAGGTAATTCCCTTGGCCAGGTGAGCTTGTAAATGAATTTAGAATAAGTTTCCTGAAGCAGCTACAGCCTTCACCTTAAGCAACAGCTGCAGGAAGCAGATACCTGGGGCCAGATTTTCCGGTGAGTCATCGCCCAGCCCTTGCTTTGGCAGGGACCTTTGGCCAGAGATCTTTATCTCCAGGCTCCAGCTCACCCAGAGGATAGTCTTCCTGTCCCAGTGCAAGCTACCTGGTCTGATGAAAGAACTTTGGACTGAGAGTTAGGGCTGTAGCTTTATTTCTAACCAGCTGGTGATTTGGGGGAAATTATTGAATGTTTATGTGGCTCAGTTTCTTCACTGTATAAAAAGGGATTTGGTTACTTGATTTTTAAGCTTCTCTTTTGATGTGAAAATCGTGAGTATATATTTAAAATGGAAGGTGTCTTTCTTTTTAGCAACAAGTACCTCTTTCTATGTATCCCGTTAGTATTTGTTCTACTACTGTTTTTATTCGTTTCCTTTAACTCTTGTACCATTCATCCTCCAAGTCGAAGTGCCAGTGGAAAGCACGTGACCTAGGAGGATGGGCTTTGGAGTCTGAAAGTCTGGAAACAGCATTCTTATCTGAGAGAGGCCGGTGCGCTAAGAAGCAATACCACATCTCCCATGCCAACCCATAAAAGCCGAGATATTCATAGTGGAGAGCATTTCAGTTAACTTTAAGTTTCCCTGGAAGTAGGAATGATTATCTCTGATGTTCACATTTGGGGAAGATAACAATCATCCCTGAGTACAGGGCCCCAAAAGACACCAAAATCCATGCGTGTTCAAGTTCCTTCCACATAATAGTACAATGTTTAACCTATGTACCCTCCTGTAGATGTTAAGTCATTTCCGGATTACTTGTGATGTCTCATGCAGTGTAAATGCTGTGTCAGTAGTTACACTGTACTGTTCAGGGAATGGTGACAGAAAAAAAGACAGATGTTCACTCTGGGAGGATGAGGCAGGAGGATCACAGGTTTGAGCACAGCCAGGCCAACTTAGCACTTAGCGGGACCCTGTCTCAAAAGATTTTTAAAAGGAATTAGGGATGTGTCTCAATGTGAAGGCCCTGAGTTCTATCCCCTACATTGCTTTAAAAAAAAAAAAAAAAAGTCTGTATATATTTAGTATAGGCGCAGTTTTTTTTCCAGTATTTTTGGTTTATTTCTTCAATGTGGAACCCAAAGATATACAGAGGGCCAAGTACACTTGCCACTATTCTCTTACTGTAAGATAGATAATACTTATAGATTTACAGTTATGTGGTTCAGGAATTTTTCTTCCCTATTTTTACCTTGAATAGAAGTGATGGTTTTAATCATTATTCATTACTGATAATGGAGAGAAATGAAATTTGAAATAAAATAAAGTAGATTCGAATCTATTTTATAGCTAAGTGATCTTTGCAAAGTTATTTAATATACCGGAATCTCAATTCATCATAAATAAAATAAAACCAATCTTGTAGCATGATTGCGAAGATTGAGATTTATGCACTGCATGAAGTGTATGTTTCACAGGGGAGGCTGAGGCAGGAGGATTGCCATGAGTTTGAGGCCAGCCTGAACTATGTAGTGAATTCAAGGTAAGCCTGAACTACATAGTGAGACCCTGTCTCAAAAAACAAATAAACAAACAAAAGTAGATGTTTCAAAATACTTTTTATTCCAGTACTGGGGATCAAACCCGTGACTTTGCACTTGCCAGGCAGGTGCTATGCAACTGAGCTATATCCCCAACAATGCTTTTTATTCTCAAACTTTCAATTTGTAGTTTCCTATTATGTGTGCTTCGGTTTTTCTTTATTATACATATATCTCAACTTTAGTAAAGCAAAACTCACCATTGTCCCTCTTCTATTTTTACCCTCTGGCGTTTGATTGCTTTACTTACCCTAAGTCCATTTGATTCTAAGAGCTGTTGATTCCCCCTTCACCTTCCAATCCTATCCATTGTACTTTAAACCTTGATGAGTTTAAGGATCTTGTAGTATTTAGACTCCAGTCTCTTAAAACGGTGTTCATCGTGTTGCTTGCTTTTTCATAAAGTTCCCCCATAGAGACTGTGAGTAATCCCCTCTTACCTTACAGATGTGACTGTTGAGGCGCAGGGAAAGAATTACTGTCTTTGTGCTGTAAAGGTCATGCAAGTGCTGGGGAACAGCATGTGAAGACTGGACTTTGTCTTTGCTCACTCACAAGCTGGTTCTTCCCACTGTTGAAGCACAGCCCCAATTCCTTACATGATTCCCGAGGCCCTGCTGGGACTGGTCCCTCTCGGTTCTTGCCAACCGTATTTTCATCTCCTCTTGCACCTAGAATCTGACTCCGTGATGGGGAACCTTTTCAAGCTTTCAGTGATACAAACAGCCCGCTGTGGCATGCGTGCCATAGGTTCATCACCGCTGGTCTCATTCCCTAAAGGCACTAATACTGTTCCTCTTAACTCAGATGTACTTTCTTTTTCCTGCCCTTTGAAATTCTGTCTGTTCCGTGAATCCCACATCAGTCAGATATCTTGTCTTCTCTCCTAAAAGTCAGAAAATCCTGTCCTCCTAGAGCGTGGGTTACATCTAACCACATTCTGTTTTGTCCTGTAATCATGTGTATGTTAGCAAGGTCAACAGATTATGGACCTTATTTGGGCAACAATTTCTTCATATAATTTTTTAGGGTGAGAACTACTCATTCCTTGAGTATAAGGTGTGCTTCTCCTAACCTTGTGTCAAGATAGATGTTTGGACTTTTCTTGATTTTTCTGGCCAAGAGTAATCAAAAGCGTGGAGACTTGAGAATTAACTCCTTTTACTTTATCATGCTTAGTCATTCCCTGAAATAATTAATGCTTTTCCTTTTTTTTTTTTTGAGATGATGTCTCATTATGTTGCCCGGGCTGATCTTGAATTCACTATGTGGCCCACACTGTCCTCAAACTCATGGCAGTCCTCCTGCCTCAGCCTTGCAAGTGCTGGGATTACACTCACAGGCTGGTGTGCACCACTATGCCCAGTCTACCCAGGCTGGTTTTGAATTCTCCTACTTCTACCTCCCAGGTAACTGTGACGCCAAGCACACACCACCACACTTGGCTCTGTGGATTTTTGATTTTGTTTTTGTTCTGTTTTGTTTTGTTTTTTGAGACAAGATCTCACTGTGTAGTTCAGGCTGCCCTTGAGCTCACTGTGTAGCCCAGGCTGTCTTCAGACTCCTGCTTTAGCCTCCTGAGTGCTGGGATTACAAGCTTGCACCACCATGCCTGGCTTATGAACAGATTTGAGAACGTACTTGATATATTTTTTTCATTTTGTCAGAACTGATCACTATAAGGGAACTGACAACATGTTTATGCACACGTATATTGGAAGCATAATTTTGTCAAATAATGTTTTAAAGTATTGATCAGCATTTCCTAAATTTGGTTTAAAGGGTCACCATTAAAGTATTAAAGGATCACTACTGTGGTTTTACATAATTAAGGTGAACTGAATTGTTTGTTCCTTCCGTGTCTTTTTTTTTTTTTCGGTTTTTGAGACAGGGTCTCACTGTATAGTCCATGCTGTCCTTAAACTTGCAGTGATCCTCCTGCCTCAGCCTCCTGAGTGCTGGGATTACAGGCATGTGCCACCACATTTGGATCCTTCTCTTTTTCTTGTTAGAGAAAAGGCTGACAGTGTTTTATAAATCAGTTGTAAACCATAAAGCAGCTTCACAGTTGGATATTATATGTTATTTGGTACATTCAGGTTTATTACAAAGAACATGAGGAGTATTAAGGTTATTTTGTCCAGAAAGAAGACATAGTATGTGTATATATATATATATATATATATATATTTTTTTTTTTTTAAACCAGCCAGTCATGGTGGCACATGTGTATAATTCCAGCATTTGGGGCACTGAGGCAGGAAGATTGCCTCAAGTTTGAGGTCAGCCTGGAATACATATTGAAACCCTATTCACAAAAAGACAAAATAGGCTGGGTATGGTCGCACATGCTTGTATTCCCAGTACTCTGTGGGCTAAAGTAGGAAGATCACAAGTTCGAGACCATCCTAGGCAATTTAACAATTTAGGTCCTGCCTCCAAAATAGACTGGGAGATGTAGCTCAATATAAAGGTCCTGAACTCAATCCCCAGTTGAACCCCAAACCAAGCCAAACAATAACAACAACAACAACAATCCTATCATTTATTGTCTACTTATTCTGGACCAGTGTTATTTCTTTATTTCTTCTATATCTATTTATTCCTTATAAAAATACCATTATTATGGATGAGAAACCTGAGTTTTAGGAAAGTTACACAGCTTTTAGTGGCAAGGCCAAGGCACACATCTGAGTGTATCTGGCTCTAATGCCAGAGCTCCTAGTACTGTGTACTATACTGCTTTCCAACATGGAGACTAAAATGAATCAACAAAATTTTTAAAAAGCTAGACTGGGTATGGTGGCACATACCCATAATTCCAGCACTTGGGAGACTGAAGCAAGAGGATAGCCTTGAGTTCAAGACCAGCCTGGGCTACATAGTGGGAACCTGTCTCTTTATAAACCTAGTATTATTTTCAGACAAGTTAATCATCAGAAGAACAAAGTAATACGTGTGGAAAAGCCGCATGGTCTTTAGGGTTCCCTGTCACCTGCTTTGCATCACAGGCCTTCAGTGTGACATGGGTGTGCATGCGGTGGGTTCAGCAGGCCAGTATTCTGCTGTTGCCAAGGCGCTCGGACTAGAGCCCAGTATACTGCACTCCCTCTGAGCAGTTACGCTCTGTGGTTGAGGAGAGCTAAAGGCAGTGCTTTAATTGATATTTTTTGTTCTTCAAATGAGAAAACTATTGACTCAATTCTAATCTCACCTCTTCTGGATGAAGGTTGGAACTCCTTTGATAATAACTGGGGTAAAAACCCCAAACAATCCAGGTTATTGGGTAGGGGCCAAATGATGTCAAGAATATGGCTTTATGTGTTCTTCAGTGTGAAGGGATTTTAGAAAAGAGTTTTAAGTGTAGAAGTTTTATCCACTGAATTTAAAGTACGTTATACTTCTCTACTTGTTAAAAAAACTTTGCAGTAATAAGAATTATAGTGGGAGTCAATAATATGTCATACTTTTTAAAATAATATATACTTAAAATGTTCTTTATACTACCCAAAGATGCCTTCTATGTTAAATATATTATCTCCTCAAATCTATGTTAAAACCTTAAGAAAGTGAAGTATTATCTTCACTTTTCAGCTAAAGAAAACTAAAACTGAAAAGATGATGTAATTTTTTTTCTTCATCCTTGTCCCACTGAGCTACATCCTCAGCTCTAAGATTATATAATTTGTTCAGGTTACAGCAGTTTCCATCTTACTGAAGTCCTCTTGCCCTTAAAGCCCTTTTCTTTTAAATATGTCATGCTGTGTCCCAGGCATCTACCCAACACAGAGTGGCCAGTGCCACAGAGCTGGGACGGGGAGAGGGAATCAGGACACTTGGGTGTAGATAGAACCTCATTTGGACTTTACCGAGATGCTAATGGTACCCTCCCTGGAATGTAATTCAGAGAAGAGGAACATTTCACTCCAAACATGTTTTTGGAACAAGCTCACGTTCAAGAAAAGGCCAGCTGATATTTGTACAGTGGGGTCAGTCATAAAATGATGGAACTGGAAGGGACCTTAAAGGTCATCCAGGAAACAGTGACCCAAAGGTACTGAATCGTTTGACCAAGGTTCCTCTGCTGTGGGGAGAACCAGTAGAGGAATGTGGTCTGTTAGTTTAGGCTTTCTGTTCTCATCCCACATTACTGCCAATCTTTGGATGCTGGAGAATTCTTCCTTATATCTAATAGTCTGGCTTTCTTTATTGCAGAGGTGCTTCCATATCTGTAAAACAAAATGGAATCAGCTCCATTTAACAGACGACAATGGACTTCCCTATCGTTAAGGGTAACGGCCAAAGAACTTTCTCTCGTCAACAAGAACAAGTCATCAGCTATTGTGGAAATATTCTCCAAGTAAGTGCCAATCCTGGTCCAAAGGACCATCTGTCTTGAATGCATATCACCACCTGTCAGGGAAATTGGCGAAGAAAATAAGTATTATAAAATAACTTTCTTGAGAACCCCCTGCATTTTAAACAGCTAATGGGGCATCATAGAGAAGGGTGCTAACCAGAGGAGACATTTTCTATCTTTGAATTTTTAATTGGGGAAAGTAAAAGATAATAAAACACATAATTATGAAGTAAAATGTCATCAAATCTAAAATGAATAGAAATGAGGACTGTAGACAGAATAAGAGAGAGAATAACTTACTATAGGCAGAAGCAGACCAGGAAGACTTCCTGGTTTAGATGAATTTAAATCACATTTAAAATTCAGCTTATCAGCTATACTTGTCACATTTTAAGTCCCCACAACTACTTAAAGTTGGTACTGTTATACTGAAGAGCACAAAAACGCTTCATCATTGCAAGAAATTCTGCTGCACAGTGCAACTGTGTGGGGATGCTGCAGCCCACTGGCTGTTTGGTAAGTGAGAGTTTAGTAGAGCATCACCATCCCCACCTAGAGATTGTCTATGGCTGCTTTCAGCCACAGCAGCAGAATTACTAGTTGCAACAGAGTGTGTCACCCTCAAAGTCTAAAGTGTGACTATTTGGCCCTTTACAAAAAAATTTGATGGCTCCTCCTCTGAACAACGAGCTCTGATGGGAGGGCTCCTCTCCTGCTCACTTCGCATCTCTAGTAGCAGGACAGTGTCTGGAACACCGACAGCACTCCACAAATGTTGAAGGGCTGGTCTGTGCAAATAGCACACCAGAGGTGGCAACAGAGATGCCACGGCGGGAGGAGCCCTAGGACAGCTGGTCACTTACCTCACTGGGAAGTTTGTTAATTAGTGGGAGCTGACTGCACAATTCTGAGCAGAAAGGTGATAAAGATTTGAAGAAAGTGACTCTAGGAACTATATCCAGGATACAGCAAAATGCCAATAGGAGGTTTCTGTAGTCTGCTTTGTCACCTTTCCTTAATGCTGCCCTCCCAGAGCACTGGCCTTGGTCGTCACGTAAGGTGGCGTGGAGATGGCGGCAAGACTATATGGGCATTTTTTTTTCTTTTCTAAAACAGCTGGTTTTATTTTTGTATATTCTATTCTTAGGTATATAAAGTATAAACCACATAAGTACATATTTATGTCTTTTTCATTGCACTTGTTATGTTTTAATTTCATGTAATATTTAAAAATAACTAATACATAATATCATCAACCAGGTATGCTAGAGTCTGTTGAATTTTAACATTCTAAGATTGTTGGACATTTTGTGTCTCTGTGTGTGTGTATGTATGTATTGTTTTGGTTTTTTGAAACAGGGTCTTGTTATATATGCTAGGGTGGTATTGAACTAACTAACTACGTATTCCAGGTTGGCCTTCAACTCATAGCAATTCTCCTGCCTCAGCCTTCCATGTGATGGGATTACAGGCATGTGCCACCGCTGCCAGCTAATCACTGGAAATTTTTGTGCTTCTGATTTTTCATTAAAAATGAATAACCTATTTCATTAAAATGAATAACTTATTTTCATTAAAATGATTAGCCTCAGTTAAAATTAATAACATAAAATTTATGAATGTTTTCACTCTAAAAAACTTCATAGTCTAGCCAGTTAAAAGCATTTTTATGAGTAATATAGATTTCTACACTCCAAAGGAGTGATCCTAGTTTATACTGATATTGACAATGGATAAGTGGGAATAGATTTTTCAGGTAAGATTTCACTGCAACTTTATCAGCATTGATGTTACAATTTCAGTGTTTTAACTTTTTTTTATTAGTACATGTTCACAGGACGTATGTTTACATTCCTTTTGAGGAGCTGGTACACATACATAATATGTTTTCTGTTTTTTAATCCCCTAACCCTCCCCATCCTCCCTGCTCCTTCTGTTGGTCCTCTTCCCATTTGCAAAAGCTCCTTTTTATCATTTTTTCTTCTTTTTTTTTCCCATCCCATTTCTCTCCCCTCCCTCCATCTCTTATTCACTCATCCATTTGAAAAAGATCTATTTCCTATTTATCTATCTTCTATTCCTTCTCTCTCTATATATAACTTATATATATTTTTCTGTGTATATTATATATATATATATATATATATATATATATGGTTTTTAATGTAAGAGAAACCATGCCATACTTAAGCTTGTGTGTCTGACTTATGTCACTTAGCATTACGTTCTCAAATTGCATCCTTATCTACAAATGCTTCAAGATTATCTTTTATAGCAGAGTAGTGCTCCAGTGTATAAGTACCACATTTTCTTTATCCATTCGTCTGTTGATGGGCATACAGGCCATTTCCAAGACTTACCTATTATAAATTGTGCTGCTATAAACATGAATATACATGTATTCCTGTAATATGATGACTTTAACCCTTTTGGGAAGATACATAGAAGGGGAATAGCAGGGCAAATGGAATTTCTATTTTTAGTTTTTTGAGGAATCTCCACACTAGCTTTCTCTCTCTTTCTCTCATGCTGACTCTCTCTCTCTCTCTCTCTCTCTCTCTCTCTCTCTCTCCCTCTTTTTCTTTGAGACAGGGTCTCACTATGCAGTTCAAGCTGCCCTTGAATTTCCAGTGATCTTCCTGCCTCAGCCTCCTAAATGTTGGGATTAGAAGCATACATCACCACACCTGGCCTCCACACTGATTTCTATAGTGGATGTACTAATTTAAATTCCCATCAACAGTGTAAAAGAGTTCTTTTTTCCCCACTAATTTCATTGTTTTAATTTCTGTCCATTTGAGCCAGTTGTAACTTAATATCTATACATAAATACATTATTCTCTTCAAAAACAACAGTAAAATTAAAACCATTGTTTAAAAAGCATAAACTCTCAGTCAAAGAGAATGTAAGAAAGGTTGTCAATAGACACAATTTTAGAACAGAGAATTTGATAGAGTTAAAAAAAATAAAGTAGGTATATGCTGAAGAGAGATTCTAGTGGGAAACTATAGAATCTAGTAAAAATGATAATAGAACACAGACACACAGCACCAAACAAAAAAAAGTGAAAGAAGGATAATCGTACTAGATAACAGCATCTGTATATAAGGACTCCTTGGAGGTAGGTACTATTATTTTTGCCATTTTACAAATGGTGATCCTGAAGTATGAGGTCAGATAACTTGTCGAGTTCTCACATGCAAATTCCAAGCCTATACTAACTGGGTTCAGAGTCTATTCTCTTAACCACTGTACTGTGGTGCCTCTTGAGAAACGCTTGGTAATTTGAGACACAGCCTATGATTGAAGACTGGGTGAAGTATGGAAAGCAGCTGGCATCTGTATGGAGAAGGTAGATGTGTAGCCTTTCTCCCACCTCACCGTCTGGCTATTGCTTCTCTCTAACCTGGAAGGAGACCAGAGATTTGCTGTAGCAAGAAACTGTACCTGAGAGGCCAAAGCCCAGAGCAATTAGACTTTGCAGTAAGGGGAAAGAAGTCCCAACTCAAAATGGGAAAAATGAAACTCAAAGGAAATAAATAAATTAGAGAACAGAAGAAATTTTTAAATGATCATGAATATGCTTAGATAAAAGTGGATATTATGTTCACAAAATAACAGTAGGATGACTTCTTTAAAAAAAAGGATAGTAAGAGAATAAGAACTCATGGAAATTACAGCCTGTCAGCAGGAAAATTTTTAAAAATCAATAGAAGGATGGGAAACTAAAATTGAAGAAATCTTTTGGACAGCAGAATAAAAAGATGGTTTAACAGTAAAAAGAGAAGCTGGGCTTGGTGGCACACAACTGTAATCCTAGTACTCAAGAGACTGAGGCAGGAGGATTCAATCTCCAGCGTTATAAAAATGAACAAAAATTTCCAAAATTTAGAGTAATGACAGCATTCATTTTGCTTGTGTGTCTTCAGTTGGGGTGGAGTTTCTCTCTGCTCTGAAGCCTGGGACCTTGGTCACTAAAGGCTCACTCATCCGCAGGTCAGGCAGTTGATGCTGTTGCCAGCTGGGATCTCAGCAGGCCCTAGGCCGAGCACCTACACATGGCTATTCCATGTGACTGGCTTGGTGGCTGGGTTCCAGGAGCAGCCATCCAGAGACAGGGAGGGAACTACAAACTGTGCTGCTTCTTATTACCTAAGCCTCAGAAATCATGTACCACCACTTTTGCCGCATTCGTGTCTATAAGCGAGTCACCACAGCTGAGTATAGGTGATACATGCCTGTCAGCCTAGCACTCTGGGAGACTGAGGCAGGAGGAACATAAGTTTGAACCCAACCTGGGTGACTTAGCAAGACCCTGTCTTAAGATAAAATTTTTTTAAAAAGAGCTGGGGTGAGGGCTGGGGATTTAGCTCAGTGGCCTAAGCACCTGCCTGGCAGGCACAAGGTTGTGAGTTTGATCCCCAGTACCAAAGGAAAAAAAAAAAAAAAACCTGGGGTGTGTAGCTTAGTGAGAACCATAGGTTCAATTCCTAGTACTAGAGGAAAAAAAAGAAAAAAAAAAAAAAAGGCAAATCAGGCTGGTTCATATCCAGGGAGAACTTTACTCCACTTTTTGATGGGAGGAACCTCTAAGTTGTATTTTTGTTCTTCTTCTTGTGGGTTTTTGTTTTGTTTTGTTTTGTTTTGTTCTTTTGAGACAGTGTCTCACTATGTAGTGCAGGCTGGCTTTAAACGCACTAGGTACTCCAGACTGGCTTTAAACTCACAGTGATCCTCCTGCCTCAGCTTCCCAAGGGCTGAAATCACAGCTATGTGCCACCATGCCCAGCTATTGAAGATTTTTTTGAACATGTTTTAAAACCATCCTACATGATTTCCCAGGCCCCTCCAATGATTCTGGGATGGAGCCTAGGATATTTGTAGGGGTTTTTTGTTTGTTTGTTCATTTGTGTTCTTAACAAGTATCAGATGATTTTTGCCTTTAGGAAAATTTAGGGATCCTTGGTGTAGTAGAAGAGATAGACTTATAAAATCAAAACAGTGAACTTGAAAATAAAGCAAAAATCAATTAGTGAAGATTTTGGAAGCTCAGCCATGGGAGTATGGAAGCAAGCAAACTGGGATGGCGAAAAGGAGGGGACAAGGAACTGGAATGGCCCAGAACCAGACGGTGGAAGTCCTGGAAGGGTCTGCTAGGGTTAGGATTTGGTTAGAAAAACAGTGCATGTAGTGAAACTTGTCATGAAGGGACAGATGTGATCAAACTTGTATTTGAGAAAGATGCTTCTGGCGTTAGGGTGGAAGGTGTACTGGGAAGACGAGCGACTGACAGCATGGAGACAATTTATGAGGCTCTCGTGGGAACCTAAGTAAAAGCTGTTGAGGGCGGGGGTGGGGGCGCAGAGGAATGAAAGGGAAGGGAGCAGATCTGAGGCAATGTTAAGATGTGATTAATGAGGCTGGAAACCCCCAGTTCTGCGGGAATCTTCACATTCTTACCCTTTCCACCCTCTCTAATCTCACCCGCCTTTGGCTAGGCCTGGCTCTCCCTTGACTTGCGTTGTCTCCGAGTGGTGGCTCCCTGCTTATCCTGCACATTGTTCCCTGAAATGTTCTGGGCCCAGGGTTCAGATCTGCTTCCCCCTCACATCTTTAGTACTGTTCCCCATCCATCATCTTTCATGCCTTCTTCTGACGTTCAAAATCTGCCCTTCGAGGCTCGCGTCTAACTGCGCCTTGCTCTTCCCTTGCCCTTTGTCGTGGTGGTGATGTCCCAGCTTGCAGGCCAAGCTCCTGGGCTTCACTGGGGACACCAGCTTCCAGCATCATTTTCCTCTCAGTGTTTCTCACTGAAGATGCTATTGGCTTGTGAGGCAAAGCATATTTAACTTGTGCAGCATATTCACCATCTTACTCTCCTCCTAATGCCAATTGCATCCCATGACACTGTGACAGCCAAAACAGAAAAACGGCTAACAGAAACAACCCAACAAGATTCCCACACATTTTGAAATCTCCCTTGGGGCCTGTGGTGTCTCTAGTGAAATGTCATTGGCCTATATCAGTGACCTGTCTGATACTTAGGAATGTCTTCATAATTTTTTGATCTTATCTGCTACACAACCCTCTGGGACCCTATCACAGCCTCAGCCTTATCCTCATCCAAAATTCTTCTTCAGAACGGTGTACTCAGAAACTCTGCTGCCTGATGACAGCTCATGTTTCTCCACTTGTTCCATTCTGTCGTCCCCACTGAACCTGGCTCTGACCTCGCCAGGACACGCAGGCCCTGCATGTCAGCCCTTCCCAGCCTCACGTTCTTCCCTACCCAGCCTCTTCCTCATGCCTCCTTCACCCATCATCATCCCACCCAGCCACTTCTTGGAGGTTTTGTGTCTTGTAGTAGCACTGAGAAGAGTTACAAAGTTAGAAAAGGTGTTCACCGTGGGGGTCAGCTTCATTTTGCAGAGAGTACAAAGGACCTTAAGTGATCACTTTGTTGTCACATAGCTAATGAACTGTCTTTTCTCCATGAAAGTTAAAAGGGCAAATACCAGTGATGCAGCATTATAAATCCTGAACCCCTTAGTCAGAATTAGCATTCCAGGTACCATGATACGTTCATTCTCTTTCATTCATTCATTCATAGTCTCCCTTTCCTTGTCTCCCCTTACCCACATTGAACCTAGGGCCTCTCACATGCTAATCTTGTATTCTGCCACTGAGCTACACCCTGAGTTGCTAGGCTTTTGATAGAAATATTTAGTATTTCTAATCCTAACAAACACAAGGGAGAGGCATTAACTCTTTAACTCGCCTGAGCTAATATTTGGATTTCTGTCTAGCATTTACTGTAACATATTTAATTGGTTTTAAAAGATGAACAGAGTTTTATTTAGTGCTTTGGAAAGATAGTGGTGACATCTCAGAGAAACAGAAGGTGGGCACCAAAGTGGAGCAGGTAATGCTATCTACTTAAGACAGTACAAACCAGGGAAGTGTCCTGGATACCTTTCCACATCTTGTATGCAGTGGAGACATGTTACTAATATTGATTAAGGTGTTTAGGATCTATTCACTATAGGCTCTCAAAGGTTGCAGGACTGTGTTCCATAGAACATATACTAATTTCTATTTCCAACACTTAGTGACCTGTTTTCTTTTAAGATACCGTCTGTTATGGAATGATTAAATCCTATGCATTTCTCATAATGTTAAAAACCTTAGGTTTCTGATGAGAGACAAATATAAAAGGTGGCATTTGGGACTGGATATGTAGCTCAGAGCATGTACTTGGTATGATAAAAAAAAGATGTTTAATTTTCTTTTAATGTATTGCAGTAGAAGATACGTTGCTGTTAATCACCTTCAAAATACTTCCCCTGGCTTCAGATACACTTACCTCATTATTCTTGTCACTTTCTGAAGTAGGGTGTTTTTGTTTTTGTTTTTTAAGGCAGGGTCTTGCTATGTAGTTCAGGCTAACCTTGAAGTTACTATGTAGACCAGGCTGGCCTCAAACTCATGGTGATCCTCCTGCCTCCACCTCCCAAATGCTGGGATTATAGATGTGCACCACCATGCCTGGCCTTGTTTTGACTTTTTGAGACAGGGTCTTGCTGTATAGTTTAGGCTGATCGTGAACTCATTATGTATCCTAGGCTGGCCTTGAACTCATACTGATCTTTCTGCCTCAGCCTCTTGAGTGCTAGGATTACACTTGTGCACCACTATGTCTTTAGTTGTACTGTTATGGCTTCCTTGATGTTTTGAATCAGTTCAAAACATTTACCTTCCTTGGTCATTTTGACTTTGGGGAACAGCCAGAAGTCAATCTGTATGAGATCCAGTGAATAAGGTCAATGAAGACAAACTCATGTTTTCTGAGGTTGCCTCTCCATTGGATGGCACTTGGCAGCAACATTCACCATATTTTTTGATCCACACTTCATAAAGACAGTCATGAAAGAGGACTTCCAGAACTGCTTCAGAAAGTGGCAAGAGTTGGGTGTGCTAACGCACACCTGTAATCTCAGCACTCGGGAGGCTGAGCTAGGAGGATTGTCATGAGTTCAAGACCAGCCTGAACTACATCGTGAGACCCTGGCTCAAAGAAAAAAAAATTAGCAAGAATGGCAAGTGTATTTGTAGCAAGATGAGTAATTTGAGGGGATTAATGCCAATATGTCTCTCATCGTAATAAATTTTTAAAAATTTAATCACACTGCCTGTAATCCCAGCACTAGGGAGAGTGAGACAGGAAAGTTGCCACAAGTTCAAGACCATCCTAGACTACACAGTGAGTTCAAGACCATCCTGGGCTACACAGTGAGACTCTAGCTCAAAAAACTAAAAACAAAACAGAACAAAAAAAACACCCTATGTATTTTGATCAATCCTGCTATTAGTGTGCACAAGACCCTGGTTCAATCCAATCCCCAGCTCAAAAAAAAACCAAAACAATATATATATATATATATATATATATATTTTTTTTTTTTTTTTTTAACAAATAATGGCATTTGGAAAAAGCTTGATCTGGTCAATATTTGTAGATTAGTTGGCTTTATTTTTTAATACTAATATATCTTATATTTAAGTGTACAAAAGAATAGTTTTTCTGGTGTCAGAGTGTGTATCTCTTGGGTCCTTTCTAGCTCCAGACTTACTTCTCTGACTAAACCTCTATCCTTTACAAATCATTAAACTTGAAGTAAAGATGGTCTTATTGAGGCATCAGTTTAAATGACTAGCTTTGGTTTCACATACTTGTGACTTGAGCACAACACGATCCTTTACCTGATAAAAGATGACTGTCTGGGTAGAATTTGATTGCCTTGCAAAAGGTTCCTCTTTGACTCTGTTTTTAGAATTAAAACCTAATAGTTTCAAACTGTCTTCACTGAGTTCTCCAGGAGAATTTCAGAGGCCAGTTCTGGAAAGATGGGAAAATCTGAAAGGATCCATTTCAGGACCTTTCATGCCAACCATCCACTTTTGATCACTTTTATGTTTTAGGTTCTAAATCAGACAGCATTTAAAAGATGGTTCTGCAGATAAAACAGTTGGATTGGCTAATAAAACAATTGATCTGGCTAACCTTCAGC